>JADBJO010011436.1:57500-64864 GCA_016801955.1 Conus betulinus | reverse complement strand
TGACGTGAACGCGCGCATGCTTGTATCCTGCATACATGCGTGCACGATCACATATGTTGAACATGTTTTCGCGAGATATGCTCGCCAATTCTTCTACCGCGCGTGTGATTTGAAGGGATGGGTCTCCAGATAAAAATCAATGAACAAAGAAACAAACGAATAGATAAATGAACGAATAGCTCAGTTGCTACAACACCAGACTCGTAATCTTAGTGATCCTGGGATTTCGGGTTCGAATCTCCGCCAGGCCGTTTTGATACATGGGGATTTTCTCACAGAGTTAACATTGGTTGTGACTCCATTTCCCAAACAGTCCTTCGAATGAGACTGTAAACCGAGGCTCCGTGTAAGAATGCACGTATAACATCTTTCACACACATAAAATCTCATCACCAACTTTCGGAAGAGAAGGCCAGTTTGGCCGTTGGTATGGGTGACACGTTACACATAACATGCGCCCTGAGTGAGAAATGGAAAGAAGGAAGGAAGCAAGGAAACTGAGTGATCGATACTGACTGGATGACGCGGGAAACGATTGAATGAAGCGCCGGCAGGCAGCTCTTCAGTCGGCACTACCCAGGTAGGCAGGTCGTGGCGTACACGACAGTGTGGATAGTCAGCGCCTAGAACCTTTGGCGAGGCATTTCATAAATGCTTTGTTGTTACGAAGAACTGATGGCCAGGCGTGCATGGAGACAGGGATCACAGGCGACCTGACCGCCCCTCCCCGAACCACGATGACCCAGTGAGTCGCACGTGCGAGCTGATCAAACACTACCACTGTGACTTCTTTCACGACGATCCCCAGTGTGGCACGGACCAGAGGACCTACCGCAACATGTGAGAGTTGTCAGGGCTGACAGTGCTTCCACCGGGAGTGTGTGTGTGTGTGTTTTGTGTGTTTGTGTGTGTGTGTGTGTGTGTGTGTGTGTGTGTGAGAGAGAGAGAGAGAGAGAGAGAGAGAGAGAGAGAGAGAGAGAGAGAGAGAGAGAGAGATTGGCGTTGTTTTTGGTGGTGTGTGACTTTAAAGAAAAAACAAGTCTTTTCTTTTTGTGTATTCTTTCTCTCTCTCTCTCTCTCTCTCTCTCTCTCTCTCTCTCTCTCTCTCTCTCTCTCTCTCTCTCTCTCTCTTTTCTTGATCTTGCTTAGCCAATGTGACACAGCACACAGATAATGTCGAAGGACGTCAGAGTTTAGGCTGTTTCCCTTTTTTTGTGTGATTGTCGCTGTTGATGTTGTGGGGGTATTGTTGCTGGTGTTGTTGTTGTTATAGTTGTGATTGAGCGGTTTTTTTGTGTGTGTGGTGACTTTTTTCTTCTTCTTCTTCTTCTTCTTCTTCTTCTTCTTCTTCTTCTTCTTCTTTCTTTCTTTCTTTTTCCATCTTGTCCAGTCAGTGTGACTCTGAGCACACAGAACATACGGCAGGGTGTAAGAGTTTGGGTTATTTCTTTTTTTTTCAGTGATTGTCATTGTTGTTGTTCTTCTCCTTTTTGTAGTTGTTGGTGGTGTTGCTGTCGTCGTCGTCGTCGTCGTCGTCGTCGTCGTCGTCGTTGTTGTTGTTATATCATATTGGGTTTTTTATATAGCGCCTATCCTCAGTCACAGATCAAGCTCTAGGCGCTTTACAATAAACACACAACCTCACTCACTCAAAGGGCTGCCTACCCAGGTACAGCCGGCCGAACAGCAGCCTACTGTTGTTGTTGACGTAGTTGTTCTTGTTGTTGTACATCTTGTCCCTGTTCTTCTGGTTTTTCCCTCTCGGTCTCCTTGTTCTTGTTATTGTCGTCGTCGTCGTCGTCGTCGTCGTCGTTGTTGTTGTTGTTCTTCTTCTTCTTCTTCTTCTTCTTTTCTTCTTCTTCTTCTTCTCCTCCTCCTCCCTCCTCCATTTTCTTGCCGACGACCATAAGTGTGATGCTGATCAGAGAGCTAATCACAACATGTGACAGTTTTGAAATGTCTTTTAATGTGATAGTCGACGATGTCGTCGTCAGCATAGTTGATGTCGTCATCATTATCGTCGTCAGCATAGTTGACGTCGTCATCATTATCGTGTTTAGAGATGTTGTTGCCGTTGTTCTTGAAGGTTAAACTGACAATTAATCAAAAGAACCACTCCCCACCTACCATTTACCTTGTTTTGGGGGCATTTTCACTGATAGAATCACAATCTTCAAATGCATGACCTTCGCATTAATTGACGTCACCTTTCAGGCCCTATCACCCACATGTGACCTTCTCTTCGCGCCAGCTTGAAACACCCAAGTAGTCCCCTTCCTTAGATTTTAATCTGTCTGCTTGGAACCACCTACCTGCGACTTGATGGCCGTATGAAAGAAAATGAGGAGAATCAGCTTTCAGAGAAGATAGAAAATCTCAAAACATTCTAATTGCACCAGTCTATAAATATTCGACTTCCCATGCAAGGCTTTGACGCTTTGATTTCTGGTGTGCAGCCTGTCTGTCACTTCTGCAAGTTAGACATGTTGTACAGTAGACACATCTTTTCAGAGTGGAGGGGAAGAAGGAACATTTGATCAACCCTCAACCCTTCTCTGTCTGTCTCTCTGTCCCTCCGTCCGTCTGTGTGTCACTGTCTTGGTATGTGAATGAGTGAGTGAGTGCGTGTGTACGTGCGCGATCATTTCCCGCGAGCATGTCCGTGTGTGTGTGTGTGTGTGTGTGTGTGTGTGTGTGTGTGTGTGTGTGTGCGCACACACACGCGCGCGCGCGCGCGCTCCCGCATGCGTGCGCGCGCGCACATATGCGTGCGTGCATGCGCACGTGCATGCGCGCGCGCGCGCGCGCGTGTGTGTCTGTGTCTGTGTCTGTGTATCTGTGTGTGTGTGTGTGTGAGTGTACGCGCGCGCGCGTGTGTGTGTGTGTGTGTGTGTGTGTGTGTGTGTGCGTGCGTGCGTGCGTGCGTGCGTGCGTGCGTGTGTGTGTGTGTGTGTGTGTGTGTGTGTGTGTGTGTGTGTGTGTGTGTGTGTGTGTGTGTGCGTGCGCGCGCGCGCGCGCGCGCGCGACATTTAACCTGACAAACATAATCATAAATTAGGTTCAGCTGACAGTTTCTCTTCCTTTGATGATGGAGTCTTCAATGGTTTGTTCCGTTCATCCTGGTAACACATCACTTTTTATTCGAAAACGAAAGAAAAAACGAAAACAACCAAACGTGTTAGGCAACATCAGCCGATTCGGAGGTGTGTGTGTGTGTGTGTGTGTGTGTGTGTGTGTGTGTGTGTGTGTGTGTGTGTGTGTGTGTGTGTGTGTGTGCGTGCACGTGCGTGCACGTGCGTGCGTGTGCGTGCGTGCGTGCGTGCGTGCGTGCGTGCGTGCGCGTGTGTGTGTGTGTGTGTGTGTGTGTGTGTGTGTGTGTGTGTGTGTGTGTGTGTGTGCGCGCGCGTGTGCGCATGTGCGTGTGTATGCGCGCGCGCGCGACTGTGCACGCGCCCGCGAGCGTGTGTGTGTGTGTGTGTGTGTGTGTGTGTGCCAAAGATTCGCCTCAAAAAGTGTTCGGTAAAACAACAGAACAACACGATTTCAGTTGTTAGCAACAACAGGGATACGTTTTGTCATGTGTTTCATGAAGCCCGGCGATAATGTGGTTATAGGAGAACGTGTACATTTAAGAAAAAAGTACCTGAAGATTCACAAACAGGTTTTGTTCCCGCAGTTCCATACTTTTATTCCGTGACAAGTCTAGAACCTGTTAGCTAAGCATAAAAGCCGACAAGGCACGTACATGTTGTTGAAAAACCGTTGGGACACAGGACATATTGAAGATCTTCAGTGATGAATGTATATACTGTTTTTGGACACGAAAAATACTTTTAGACAAAGGATTGCCCGCAAGGATCAGTCTCCGAAGTTGAGACCTTTCTGTAAAGTGGCTGAAGTTGACAGGACTGAAGGAGATTCCTACTGAGATCCAAACTGCGAAGATTCGGTAACACTACCTGTGTGAGCCTCTTCCATCCACACGCCTGTACACCCAGGTGGATCAGCATGATGTGATCAGTGACGTCATCTATACTCAGTCCACTGCTGGAAGCTTCCAGGTAGCGCAGCTGTGGGAAACAGCTGATGGGAAAGGTGTGGTTGCAGGAGAAGACCAAGCCATAACACACACACAGGACTCAGGACAAACGAAGTCACACATCAGTTCATCATCGTGCTGTGGACATTGTGGCAGGCCGTCACACAGGTGATTCACGTGCACACAGACTGTTTTGTGACTGTCACGACATCAATAAAACTCTTTGCATGTCTTGTAATTCTGACAGTCAGCTTCGTCTTCATAACCCGGACAGTCGATCATGTCATTACACCTGACATAGACAGGAAGACAATAGCCATCATCATGACACTGAAAATGGGCACAGAGTGTTGTTTTGTGGTAAACAGGTTATGGTGAACCCTCCAGGTATGTCAAAGGTGACCACAGCTAGGGGTGGTATTTCATAAACTGTAAGCATGTATATATGCAATCTATATCTTTGACCACTGCATTGCACTACTTGATCCCACGACATTGTTATTCCCTGTCTGCACACTGAACAGAAAACATCAACAATAGATCTTACACTTGAATTTGAGATCCTATAATCCAATGGAAAGAACAACAACGAGAACACATCAACAACGACAGACATACAGTGAGAATGAGGTAGTACAAACAGCCGGCTGTTTATGTTTCTATCAAATGTAATGTAAATGGACTACAATGTCTGCTGTGAGAAATGTCCTGGAGTGGCTCCACAAATTGAGTGCTACAAGGTAAGAGTTGAGAACATTGTCTGTCCCTCACATTGATTTGAAACCCCAAACCCAGGCTTACGTCAAAGAACTTTGGCGAATGGAATGGAACTTGCAGACGGATAACAAATAATGTAAAATCCATCCGAACGTGAAAGACTTTACCATATTCCAGAGGCGGCCGTAAAGAAGAAACAGTCTTGTACCCTTAGCATTCAGGCCACTCCTTTTACACCCATTCGTATCTTTTAAAAGGCGAAGAAACACCATGGTGCTTTCCATTTCATGTGCCACTCACAATGAAACATGGTGTTTTAGAGTGTTCGGACTTGCATGGTATGAGACATAAACATTACAATGAAACATGGTGTTTTAGAGTGTTGGGACTTGCATGGTATGAGATGTAAACATTTTACTGTGAACTCCATAAAAATCCTGTTCAGAGACATCCCACCTGATGTGAGCTTTGAATTTCTCAAAGAGATTAACATTTCTGATCTGATCTAGGACTTTACGGACAAAAGAGTTGTAGCTAATTGCCGGTGTGCTTTTAGAAGATGTGTTTTAAAGGGTTGTGTCAGTGAGGATTTCTTTTCAAATGACTTGTGAGTTGACTTCAACGCGGAGACAGTCCTGATATGGCCGGTAGGCCCTTTGCGGTTGGCTGGGCTATAAACAACATTACCTTACATAACCTTACCACAAATTGACAAGATCATCATGGAGAAACGTTGGCGTCAGTGACCAAAGGATGACAGCTGATGGGATGTACGATCCCAAAGACCAAAACTGGAATGGCATCAACCAGTTCTATGGCATCAACCAGTTCAATGGCATCAACCAGTTCAATGGCATCAACCAGTTCAATGGCATCAACCAGTTCAAACAAATATCACATCGCTGAAGGACACGTTGAACGGAAAATGTTCTATGCGTTGGCAGCGACATTGACTAATTTCCTCAAAGAAACGTGTATTTTAATTTGTCAGCCCAGCGTGGAAGCATTCACGTGGTGTCTGACTGTGTAGAACATATCACTATGATTTAAAAACCAATTCAAAGAGCTAAGGTGACTGAGTGTGCCTTGATCTGACAACGGACATGGATCAGTTCCATACTAGATAATTCAGCAGCACTCAAGAGGCAGCATGTCCCAAAGAACATCTAAGCATTGCTGAAATACTTTATGGCTTCTTACTGAAGTTCTCCACAAAATAATACACAACAGACCAGATCATTGTGGACGCTGGCATAGTAATAGTCCGTACAATATCTCCAACGCTGCTTGTGTTGGGAATGTGAGTCATTTTGACAGCAGCAATGGACCATAGCAAGTCTCAGGAATGCACACCAACGATTCATTCTACCGAGGAAGATGAGACACACAAAACACACTGAGCAGTTTGACAAATTAGTTGTTTCAAATCAAAGCAATCTCCGAGTGGAAGGGAAAAGGAGCTGAAGCAGCAACGTTCACTGTAGCTAACCAAGCCATTCCAGCAACGACAGAAGAACCAGCCAAGAGCCTTGAAAGGAGGTCTGATGATTCCTTGTAACTTCTGGCACATCATAAAATCAGGAGCCTGTGTAAGTCTCGGAAGTCAGTCTATAGATTTGGAGACAGTATATACTACTGTAACTGTCACTAGAGGTGAGATTTGGAAAACAAACGCAACTCTATTAACAACTGTCGAAACACTGCATCGTATATTGTACAAGTTTCTGTTTGCATGACTCTCTCCCTGTCTCTTTCTGTCTCTCACGTCTCTCTCTGGCCAGGATTAAAATAAACAATGACATCAGGGTGAGCTGTACTGTTGTGTAACAACTGTATATTAAGGACTGGCTGTGGCAAGTGGGAAACACTGTGTAAAAGATCACATGTATAATTATCTGTAGCTCCTCTCAAGTTGAATCACAATAGGCTAAGCTCAAAAAGAGGCAATTGCCAAAATCATTGTTGTTCTTGTAATTCTTGTTATCATAGTTATCATTATTTTGATTGTTATTATCAATATATTGTTGTTGTTATTATTATTATTATTATTATTATTATTATTATTTGTTATCCTTAATAATAATAATAGTAGCAGTAGTAGCAGTAGTAGTAGTAGTCGTAGTAGTAGTAGTAGTAGTAGTAGTAGTAGTAGTAACTATATAGCACACATCTTTGGTCAGAGACCTATATCTAAGTGCTTAACTTCTTCTGCGTACGCAGGCTGATACTCCTGAGGACACTCCCTATAATTATAGACAGGCAAGTATTAAACCCATCTGACAACAAAGGGAGTGGAGTTTTGTGTGTATGACCTTTTTATACCGCCATTAAGGCAGCCATACTCCAACTTCGGGGAGAGTTTTTGTGTAACGTGTCATCCATTTCAACAGCCAAACTGGCTTTCTCTTCCGAAAGTTGTGATCGGATTTTACGTATGTGCATGATGTTATGCGTGCGTTCACACACGGAACTTCGGTTTATAGTCTCATTCAAAGGACCATATGGGAAATGGAGTCAGAATTAATGTTAACTCAGAGGGAAAAATCCCCCTGTACCGAAACGGCTGGGCGGAGATTCGAACCCGCAACCCCAGTATTACGAGTGCGGT
>JADBJO010011436.1:0-52500 GCA_016801955.1 Conus betulinus | reverse complement strand
TCCTCAGGCAATGCACAAGAAGTGGCGCGCGTTTCCAATGCGTACAACAACAAATCAATTACACACGTGACTCATCAAATGGAGGACGTTTGGGAACAGACGGGGCTTTGTAAGAGGAGGAAACACCATGTACCATGTTGATTATCATCACCAGCATCAAAATCAGTTTTGTTTTCGATTTTCTCTCTCTCTCTCTCTCTCTCTCTCTCTCTCTCTCTCTCTCTCTCTCTCTGATTGTAGCATGTGTTCTCTCTCTCTCCTCTTTTTTTTCTATCTGTAGCCTTAGTTTTCGTTCTTTCTTTGCTTTTTCTAACTGTACCTTACATTTGTTCCCTGCCTTCTTTTTTCTAACCTTTGTTCTCTTTTTTTTTTTCGCTCCCTCTTCACAGTGGTCATGTTGTTATTTAATACATATCTAATGAAGCCTCATTTTGGCCCTGTGCAAGATAATGCTAAAAATATCCCATCCCTTGACAAATTTTAGATACGAGAGAAGAAAAATGTAAATTGAAAAAAAAAAGAAAAAACATTAGTTCATACTCTGAGTAACAGGGAAGAAATATATCAGAACGTGAAAAATGTTACGACATCTGCAAACTCAATCTGTCACAAGAACAAATTCAATAATCACAGAGAGAGGGGGAGAGTGGCAAATGGAATCATCTATGCGCATATTCAGTATGTAAAACAAAAGGAGAAGGGGGCCAAAAAAGAAATCCTTTACATGACCATAACAATCATGTAAAAAAAAAAAAAGAGGGGGAGGGTGGAAGGGGGGGGGGGGGGGCACTCAAATGAAATCCATGCGCATAAGTTCATCAATATATAACCATGTAAAAGGAAAAACAAATAATTCAGTCAGCCAACAGAAATGTCCTTTCTCTCTCCCTACAATAATGTTCCAAGTTTAGCAGGACCACAAACAATTACATTTCTGAAGTTTGAACATTGTCACAAAAAATCACATCCAAAAGGGTGGGACGGCTTGGAAATGATCCACATTATAAAATGTGAGGAAGTGTTTGAAACTGTTATAACTAATTAAAAAAAAAAAAAGAACAAACAAATAAGAGAACAAAACCGAAAAAGAAAATTTTTTAGACAAAAACCGGAATAAATTTAAAATAGGGAACCGAACACAGAAAACTAACAAGAAATCCCACGTCAAACAGCTTAAAATATACACAAGACAGTCGGCTATTATTTACAGGAGGAAAGAAGGAAACAGGATCCAAGACTGGAAGAACCCACCACGGGCAAGAGGAAAAGGAGGAGAGCAAAAGGAAATCTTCAGGCAGAATCCTAATAATACCTGCCTCCAATAAACAGGAGACGTGAATGAACAAAAAAAAAAACGAGAAACAAAACAACTTCCACACACACAATTGTCAATTCAATGTTATAGATATAAACAGATACATACAGACTGACAAAAGAAATGAAAGAGTATAGATTGCTTTACGTACATATGGTAATGGGAGGGGAAGAAACAAAAATCTTACTGTATTTTCAATTTTCTTACTTTTCCTTTCATTGGAGACAAACCCTAACGTACGTCCAATGGTATGAATTCGTCCATTAGTGTTTAAGTTGCAGTTAGGGTCACCAGAGCTAGACTTTCGCTCATTCAACGTCAACAAACAACCAATCAGACAAAACAAAAGACACTTTCCTTTTTTTTTTTTTTTTTTTTTTTTTTTTTTTTTTTTTTTTTTTTTTGCTACCCCAACCTCTGCGCGACACCCGTCCACAGCCACAGCCTGGTCGGCCCAGCCGCAGCCCCGGCGGCGCCGGCAATCCACAGGGAGCAATCAATGCCAAGTCGTCAAGAGGCAACCACCGGAAGAGACACTGCACTGCTGCCGAGTCACTTCGGTGGTGTTCAGTGGCGCCTGTTCTGATCTAACATACGCAGACACCACCTACTAAGCCCCCTACTGAGACAATAATTGCTTAGTCGCGGAGCCGGCGTAAGTGAGCTCTCCCTCCAGAGGACGCCACCACGTCCGTCCAACGACAGCCCCCATGGACTCGCCGATACCAGTGACCCCGACGGAACCAAACCAAGACCACAGACGTGAAGAGGACATCGAAATTGAGGTCACCATGGGAGCAGGGCATGAAGGGCCACAGATTTGAGACATTCTTTTATGCTGATCGATGAGAATGGGGACGATTAAGATGATGCTACGGATTTCCATTTTGGTCTGAGACTACATGACAGGACTGTACTCTACGCTTCCTTTCATAATATATCCCGGCGTCAACCAGGCCCGAGAGATACAGACACCTGCAGTGTTGGTCAGGAAATTTGAGCAACACTCTCAGAAACGCATCCATTAAGTGGATGAAACTCGACTGTGTGGTCCCAGTCTTCCCAACTGAGCCCGCAGCAAACTCAACTCTGGGTAGGAGCCGGTCGGGGCAGAAAAAAAACCCCACATGACTCTGATGGGATTCGAACCCACGACCTCCCAGCCGGGAGTCCGCGACGTTTACCACTTCGCCACGGCGGCTGGTGCATTTCCTTTTTTAATTAACAACTAAACTTTTCACACTCTTTGCTTAATACTTAAAAATATTCTTTCTACTTTTTTTTTTCTCATAAAAACGCACTACACATTTTTTGTTTATCGAAAACACGCCAACAGGTCTCTCATGGACTTACTTAACTTAACTTAACTTAACTTAACTTAACTTAACTTAACTTGACTTGACTTAACTAACTTAGTCCTCTTCGTTCCCCTCGGAACACAGGGCTTGCACTGTGGATCTCCATCTTGTTCTGTCTTGGGCTGTTCTCTTGGCTTCACTCCAGGTCAAGTTGGTGGACTTGAGTTCTGCCTGCAGAGTTCTTCTCCAGGTGGTGAGTGGTCGTCCCCTCTTCTGCTTCCCCTGTGGGTTCCAGTCCAAGGCATGGCGTGGGATGTGGGCCTGTCTTCTACGCAGGGTGTGTGTCCAACCCAACCCCACTTCCTCACATGGATGCTCCTGGTGATTGGGTATTGATTCGCTTTGGCCATCTAATGTGCAGGATCTGGCAAAGACAGGTGTTAAAGAAGATTTGCAACTTGCTGTCCAGGCTCATTGTGCGTCTCCAAGTCTCCGAACCGTGACTTGACGTTGGTGTTGAACAGTCTCAGCTTGGTGTGCAGACTAAGGTGTTTTTTCCTCCACCACACTGGTCTGAGGCTGACAACAGCATTGCGCGCCTTGCTGCTCCTGGCCTTTACATCTTCATCAGCTCTTCCTGTCTTGCTGACAATGCTGCCCAGGTGTCTTGTGATGTAGCCTCACATGGCGACATGTGACGTTCCGTCGCGTACACCCTTATTTGATATAAAGCCTTTTCCTAGGTAGGGAAAAGGAGAGGTAAAAGAAAGGATAATTTACGTGGCCTGACCAGTGCGATCGGTGTCGCTGGTGGCTATAGATGTAGGGTGATTATTTGTTGCATCGCTTAGGAAAATGGACGGACGTTGTCCATTGGTCAAGTAACCAAGGTCTGACGACTATACGTTCTACTGCAAAGCAGACTGTCTCTCTGACATACCAACGGACAAGCCGACGTACATATTGGATTCTGACATCCTCTACAGGCATGTACCTGGACAAGACAAGACAAACTTTCTGGAGTGAACTACAAAGTGAAAATGGCAAATGCTGAAAAGTTATTCAATGTAAACATGCTAAAAAAATGTATGTTGAACGTACACATGGTGCCATTAACGAGTCAATTGAATGGATATGCCCAGTGTCTGGAACAGATGTGGCTAGTACAGAAATCATTGGTTCTGATTTTGTACCTGATGTCACATAGAGAGACAGAGCAAAGACTGTGCAAACAACAAATGTGGGATTGTTAACATTCTACCAGTATATATGATACTGTACCTCTGCCCACTCTTTCTGTCAAGGGAGAAACTTATCATGATGTTGTTTTGTGTGATGATTTTTTCTTTGATTCAGAAAGAACAATTGGAAGGTGTTTTGAAGGACTTTCATGATGTCCTGACTGATACATCAACTGAACCCCATACTATTCTGAGTACGGAAAACCCAGTCCAAGTCAAACCGTACCCTCTCCCATTTGCGAAAAAAAAGGTTGTCGAAAGAGAGATTCAAGTTATGCTCGGGTTGAAGGTTACAGAACTGTCCTTGTCACCATAGAGCTCACCAGTTGTGTTGGTGGACAAACCTGATGGCTCAGTAGGGTTTGCATCGATTACAGGGAGTTAAACAAAATCACTGTGTTTGATGCAGAACCTATCCCAGACATTGAGGAACTTCTTTGTCAACTGTCAGAAGGAAAATAATTTGCCAAAATAGAATTAACTAAAGGGTATTGGCAAATCCCGATGGCTGAAGCAGACAAGGAAGAAACAGAAACAGCTTTTCAGACACCTTTTGGACTGTTTCAATGGACAAAAATGTCATTTGGATTACAAAACGCCCCAGCTTCTTTTGACAGAATGATGCGCGCACTAGAACTTCATGAGTGTGGAGCAGTAAGCTTTTTTGATGACATTCCGCTTGCTGCAAGTCATGGAATGATCTTCTGGATAACTTGAGAGCTGTTTTTTTGTAAACTCCGGAATTTTTGTCTGATGGCTAGACCATCCAAACTTCGTGCTGGGTTCCAGACTCTTGAATTTTGGGGTCATGTCATTTCTGTTGGGGAAATGACACTAGAGGAAAAGAAAATAGAAAAGATCTTGGCCTTGAAGAGACCCACCACAAAGAAACAGAGATAAGATCACTCCTTGGATTGTTGTCCTATTACAGAAGATATGTACCGCACTTTGCGTCCTTGACAGCCCCTTTGAGTGACTTAACAAAAGGAACAGAAAAAAAAGTGTCGTCTGGTCAGATGAGTGCCAGAAAGCTCTGGAATGTGTTTTAAAACATCTTCAATTCATTCCCTGTGCTGCTTTTGGCCTCTCTTTCAGAGGATTTTGTTTTGAGAACTGATGCCAGCTCCAGAGGCATGGGAGCTGTACTTTTGCAAGAAAAGAATGGATTGTTACACCCCTGTGCATCATGCAAGTAAACAGTTCTCTAACACACAAGTCAAATACTCAACAATTGAGAGGGAGTGTCTTGCCATTGTTTGGGTTTGTGAGAAATTTGCTAGATTCCTTACTGGAAGGCAGTTTCGGGTTACAAACCGACCACAGGCCATTGACGTTTTTGCAGCAGTCGTCCAAGACCGAAAATAGCAGGCTGTTAAGATGGGCTTTGTCATTGCAGGAGTTCAAGTATGACATTGAGCCATTACCTGGAACTCAGAATGTCTTGGCAGATATTTGGTCCCGTACGTGAGTGCACAGTGTCCTTCATGCAGCTGTAACTGCATAAAAAAGGAAAGACTGTTTCTGCCATTTGTTTTCATTGTGGACCGACTTTATTGACATTTTGGCAGTGTTATGTGTGCTACTGTCAATCTGAATTGATAAATAGTTGTGATTGATCTTTTTTTTTTTTTTTCCAAAGTGCGTATGTATTGGCATGGTGTGTCTCATAGTAGGATGCTACTTTGTGATTGTGTGCAGAATACTTCATTTGGTGTGTTACACAAGTGGGGTTTTTTTTCACGTCGGTCCAATGGGAGAAATGAGAAAAAAAGTGTTTTTAACTTTTGTGTGGACTGTCTATTCTTGCTTGAAGAAAGACTTCACTTGGCAAATTTTTCTCATCAAGTGAGTCATGAGGAACTTCTCATTGTGTGAGGATGTGGGGACATATGTTTGTGTGAGAACAGGCAAGAAAAAAAAAAATGTTTACATTTTGGTATATATAAACATTATTGGCATTTGGAATGATCAAAATCATTATATGTTCTTCGTGTCTGTGTGACTGGTGATTTGTGGTGATGGAGTATGAATTTGTTTTTAAAAACAAAACAATACTGATTTTGCATTTGTTTTTAAACCAAGAATTTGGAATGTGATTTTGGATCTGTATGATGTTCGTAAAGGTTAGTTCTATGGATTGATGGAAACTCTTGTATGATGAAAAATTGATGATTGATATCTGAAGTTGTATATTGACTAAGATATGTATGTGTATTTCCAAAAAATTCTTGGGGAAAAGTTTTTTTTCACCCCGGGATGGGGGGTGTCATGTGATATGGCCTCACATGGCGACATATGGCGTTCCGTCGCGTACGCCCATATTTGATATAAAGCATTTCCCTGGGTGCGGAAAAGGAAAGTAAAAGAAAAGATGATTTACTTGGCCTGACCAGTGCGATCAGTGTCGCTGGTGGCTATAAGCTTGGTGATTATTGGTTGCATCGCTTAGGAAAATGGACTGACATTGTCCATTGGTCAAGTAATCAAGGGCTGGTAAATGTGTAGAGTTAGATGAGTACTCACTGAATATGTACTCAGGAAGAGCGCAGGAAGGAATAATAAAGCATAGGAAGGAGATGGCTTGGGGACACTGACCAGAAAGGTTGTTTGGAACTGCAGAACGAGATTCACCTGTAATCTACCATTACCAGCCCTGTGGCAGCACCAGTAACGGGACAGGCGACTGTAGCCGTCGCACAAGTATTTTTGGGCTCCAGTGCTGTGGCAGCACCTAATTGACTCCAGAGTTGGAGAACATATTGAAGAGGGCAATGACTGTGGCAGTCGTGAAAGAACTTACAGAATTTGTCATGTTGACCCACTATGAAATTGTTTGTCCCCCTGGTCGGAACTCAGATATTATTCCTGTATTTAAGCTATCTTTAATTCTTCTTTGGGCAAGTGTATAAATGTTTTCTCCATTGAGGAGGAGAAACCTGTAAAGGAAGTTCTTGTGAATTACTATGTATGCTGAGATGAAATTTGGTCCCAGCTAGTGGATCTGTGGAATGTTTGTACCTCCACTGGAGTGGAGGAAGAGGAGATTTGAAGAGTTGACAAGTTGATTATCGTTTAGTAAATTATTCCCCGGAGAGGAGGGGAGAAAGACGAGTGTGCGCCTTCTGGTTGGAGAGACTGCGTGTGCATGGAGTGAATGCTAAGCTGAGTGTGTGCATGCATTTGTGCTCGGTGTGACACCAGGTAAGTGAAGTGGTCAACATCCTCTATGGCCAGTCCATCGATGTTGATGGGTGCTTCCTGAATGCTGTTAACCCTCTTTGTTTTCCCCACTTTGATCTCCAATCCTGTAGTCCTGGCGACGTTGCGCAGCCCCTCTGTTTTGTCTCTCATGCATTCTTGAGAGTGCGACAGCAGGGCGACGTCATCTGCAAAGTTGAGATCTTCAAGCTTTCTCGTGAGGGTCCATTGCATGCCTCTGGGTTGGTCCATGCTGGTCTTCAACACCCAGTCAATCACAAGTGAGAAGATCAGAGGAAAAGAGCAGGCATCCTTGCCTGACTCCAGGTGTTGACCTCAAAGGATGGTGACAGGTTGGCGTTGTGGTTGACTCTGCAGCTGGTGTCTCTGTAGATGCTCTGGATGACACTAACGATCTTTTGAGGGATGCCGTAGTATCTGAGGATTTGCCAGATTGTTGCCCTGTCCACCATGTCCAATGCCTTTTTGTAGTCAACGAAATTGATGTATAGCAGTGACTGCCACTCCAATGATTGCTCAATGATGATGTGTAGAGTTGCAATCTGGTCACTGCGTGATCTCCTGGCATGGAATCCTGCTTGTTCCTCCCTCAGTGTGCCATGAACAGCAGTTCTGATCCTCTCCAGAATCACCCTGGTGAAAATGTTGCTGGGTATTGAGAGAACCTGTGTCCCTCTCCACTTGCGCAGATTTCCCCATTTTGAATCATGTTTTCACATTCCATAATCCAATCCGTGTGACAGTCTTGGGAAAGAGAAGGTTCTGCAAATCAGCTCTGTGATGGGTTTGGCTGGTCCACTTCATACGCTGTCCCCCTGGTCTTTTCGCCTGGTCCTCTGATGTTGATCTTGAAGTGCTGGTTCCTGTAGCTGTAGCTCATTTTTACGGGGTGGGGGCACTTAACCCGCGCCCAACCCTCCTCCTTTTGCAACTGGGCTTGGGACCGATTTAAGCGGAGTTCTCATGGACTTAAAAGAAACTTTTCTGCGTTCAAGTTCGCACCCACAGTTCTACATACAAAAATAATCGTTTCCATAAACAAAGGTTTCTGGCAATCACACACGTACAATCATTCTTTCCCAGTTTTCAGTCCCTGCAAGTCCTGTCAACTTATAACACAAACAACAAACTAAGCGTGTTTCCTTCTCAAAAAAAAAAAAAACAGCTCTATTGTAATAGAGAAAAGAGTTCCTCATACATGAATAAATACTATGGCCCGATGTTCCAGTTAGAAAAAAAAGTGTTATAACATCCCCTTCTCTGCTAGAGATGTTGTTGAGAGAGAAGTTGGCATCATGTTGGAACTCGGTATCATTGAGCCTTCAAATAGTCCCTATGCCTCCCCAGTTGTAGTAGTCAGGAAAAAAAAAACATGGTACATGTCGCTTTTGCATTGATTTTCGTTCTCTGAATAAGATTACCGTCTTCGATACAGAGCCCATTCCTGACGTGGAAAGTTTATTTTCAAGATTGTCTGATGGACAGTTCTTTACAAAGATAGATCTTGCAAAGGGATATTGGCAGATAGTCGTTAAGCCCGAGCGTCATCCAAAGACGGATTTTACAACGCATATGGGTCTTGTAAGGATGCCCTTCAGTCTTGTGTCAGCACCTGCAGTTTTCGCATGCATGACGCGCATACTAACTTTGGATCAGTTTTCAGCTGTCAGTTTCTTTGATGATATTCTGGTTCATAGTGTTTTATGGAATGCGCATCTTCGTCATATGAAAGGTGTTCTTTCGTGTCTGAGGTCTTTCAACCTCATAGCTCGTCCCTCGAAAATCAAGGTAGGTTTCCATTCTCTGGAATTTCTCGGACATATCGGTGGAGGTGGTACTACGCGTCCCGAACTGAAAAAGATAAATACGATTCTGAGAATTCCCACCCCTACTACCAGAAAGCAAGTCAGATCTTTGCTAGATTTGCTTAGCTTTTACAGGAGATATGTTCCCAGTTTTTTTTTTTTCCACTTTGAGTGCTCCACTCTCTGATTTAATCAAGGATGTTGGTCGAGCTGGAAGATCTATTTCTTAAATCCCTGAATGTGCAGTAGCGTTACAGAAGATTCAGAGTATTTTTTCATAGCACCTGTATTACTGTTACTTCTGTTAGGTAAGTCCTTTGTTCTTAGAACTGATGCTAGTTCTGTTGGGCTAGGTGCTGTGCTACTGCAAGAGGATGATGATGTACTTCGCCCAGTTGTGTTTGGGAGTCGCAAGTTGTTGGATCGTGAAAAGTCATACAGTACCATCGAAAGAGAGTGTTTAGCCATTGTCTGGGCTGTTTAGAAGTTCATTTGATACCTTTGGGGAATCAGGTTTATCCTACAAAGAGATCATCGAACTTTGACCTACCTTCGAACGTCAAAGTTTAAGAATTCCCGAATTATGCGTTGGGCATTGTCTCTGCAGGAAGTCTCGTTCGAAGTGGAACCAGTTCCAGAATCATGGAACATTTTTGCTGATCTTCTTTCACGTTCTTTTGAGAACCAGTCAGTTCCTCAGACATCGGTTTGCGTACATCCCAGTTTTGATGTCCTTTTCATGTTTTTTGGTTTGTTTTTTTGTTTGTTTGGGGGGTTTTTTTGGAATGTTGTGACCTGTAGTTGTTTACTTCCTCTTAGTAAAAACAATTCGGACATTGCTTTTTTTTAGGAGTTTTTTTTTTTTTTTTTGAGGAAGGGGAGTATTGTGATGGACCTTTTCCGGTCAAGTCACAAATTTTCGTGCAACCGTGCAAACCGGAAGGTAGTCATCCGGTAGCCAGTTGAAAAACGTACCTGACTGCTGCTCACCTGCGCTCTGTTTAAGCTGGGTGAGCCGAAATAGTTGGGCATCTCTGCAGTGATTCCGGCAACGCAACTACCCAGAAGCCGAAGAGGGACTCCAATCTGTTTCTGGTGGCAGTCAGGTATTCATAATTCAATATTCATTTATTAGCAAACCGAAACCGTATTCCCGTTTAGGAGCGACTGAAACTTCCTCATCGCACTGTGAAGGTTATGTGTGGAAAAGATAAGTATTTGTTGTATTCCGTTATCCTATGACTTGATAAGGTAGCAAAACGAAATTATTTCGGAAAACATAAATAGATGAAGTGAGTGTTAAAGGAAGTGGTCTTCGGGAAAAAAAAAATTTATTTATTCTGTGACTTAACTAGTTATGACTTCATGATGACAAAAAAAATGTTGATTATTCCAATGTGGTTTAGCTAGTTCACAGCTTTACGAAAAGAAAAAAGAGCTTTGATGCTATGGATAATAAGCTCCCAAAGTGAGCGACATAGACTACCATATATGCTGGTTTTGATTTTTGATGTGGATGAGTATTTAACTCGCTCTTGATATGATATGAATAATGATGGTCTGTGGGAATGCGTTCACACACAAAACTTCTGGATAGAGTTTCAAAACCATCTCAAAGCGCATTGCTCCAATAGAGATAAAATAGATTTAAAAGAACGCATCATCATTCTTGGTATTGATCAGAACTTTAATAGTGACCATGTTCTTAATTATATTTGTTGTACGCAAAATTGTTGTTGTGCCCATATATATATATATATATATATATATATATATATATATATATATATATATATATATATATATATATATATATATATATATATATCAATGCAGACTGGACAAAATAATTCTACGCTAAACTCATTCCGGAAAAAAAAAAAGATGAAACTGAGACATAAGATCAAACTTTTTAACAATAAACGGTTGATGAAATTTGATCAATATAAAACTGACTGGGCCTGCTATCAATCCATAACAGAATTTAGAATTAGAATTACTTTACATTCTTAATAAAAGCCGTGTTTCACACATCCAGGCACTACCCTCTCAGCTCATATTTCCACCAATCTCAGTATGCTAGCCACCTTAAGGATAGAGAAGAAGCGAGTGAGTGAGCCTGAGATAAAATAAGAAAATGGAGTGGGAGGAGGGGTGGGATGGGTTTAGAGGAAGGATGAATAAGACAGAAAAGATACGATCACGAAAACATTACTTCAGAATATTTACTTCGAGTCATAGTACATCTCTTTTTCTAATGTTACTTCTGGTGATAAACGTTTTCTTATTGAAAATAAGTGTCTCCGCAGAGATCATAATAATTCCTATTACCCTCTAGTAGTGTGTATGTATGTTATAGTGTGTATTCGTTGTTAAATATGTGTAAACATGTGGCACACCGTTGTGTTTAGTGGAAAAATGTATATTAGTAGTAGAAATATTGAAAACATGTATGGGGTATGTATGTATAAACCTACCTACTGCTCGATGGATTACATGATCGTGATAAAGAATTCTTTTTTTAAATGAAGTGCCGATCTCCGGAAAAAAACCCATTTTTTTTCATTCATCATATCCAGCGTTTTGAAGCAAATAGGAGTATTGTTGAAACTGGCTTTGCTGAGAAAAACAAACAAACAAACAAACAAACAAACAAAAACACCATCTCTGTGGTGCTCCTTTTAGCTCTGAAGCCACAGTGGCTCTCTGCAAGGTAGTCTTCAGTGATTGTGGGGACAAGTCTGTTCATCGATATCCTGGCAAGGACTTTCCAGCGATGAAGAGCAGAGTAATGCCCTGGTAGTTGGAGAAGTCTGACCTTTCCCTTTGTTCTTGTACAGGATGATGACGACTGCATCGTGGAGATCTTGTGGTAGTTTTTTCCCTACTCGCAGCATAGCTCATGTAGTTTTGCATGTAGTGCTGGGCCCTCAAGCTTCCAAACCTCTGGGGAAATTCATCAAAATCCTGCAGTATTGCCACTTTTCAGTTGCTCTATGGCTTTGGTGGTCCCTTTGATGGTGGGCAACTCCTCCAGATCCACTTTTACTGGCTATTGGGAAATGCGGAGAATTGCTGATTCATGGACATAATGGTTAGAGCTGAAGAAGCCTGGAGGTGTTCCATCCAACAGCTTAGGATTGACTCCTTGTTCGTGAGAAGCGCCTGGCCATCTGAGTTGCGTGGGGGACTCTGGACCTGACATGTAGGACCGTATACCGCCCTTAAGGCTTCATAGAAACCGCTGAGGGCATTGGTGTCCGCGTACAGCTGAGTTTTCTTGGCGAGGTTGATCCACCACTCATTTTGGATCTCTCGAAGCTTGCAGTGCTGGAGGTTGTTGCAGTATACTTTACAGAAAGCTGCCTTCTTCTCAGGGCAAGACGGCTCAGCTAAGTTAGTCTGATGAGCAGATCTCTTCTTCTTCAGCGATTCTTGAATTTCCTCGTTGTTTTCGTCGACCCAGTCTTTGTTCTCCCTTGTAGTGAAGCCAACGACTTCTTCAGATGTCTGTGAAATATCAGTTTTCAGTTGTCCCCAAAGCGTTTCAGGAGAGATCTGTGGGCTGTCTCGCTATTTGAAACTTCGACTATTGGTCTGTCTGGGAACTCCACTTTCATTTCAGCTGACTGAAAGCAGTCAACCTTGAGCTTTTTTTTTTTTTGCCTCCCTTTTGTTTGGCTTGGGTCTGAAGTGGAACTTCAGTCTGCAGCGAACGAGGAGATGGGTTAGCGTGGCGTTCTGCACTGGGCAGCACTTTGGTGTGCAAGACGTCTTTCAGGTCACGCTGGCGCACTAGTATGTAATGCATGAGGTGCCAATGTTTGGACCGAGGATGCATCCAGTGTGTCCTCAGACTGTCTTTGTGCTGGAAGAGGTGTACGTGATGACGACTGCTCAGTGCTGAGCTCCAGCTTGGTCACAACCGCAGGAAAACAGAACATCTGGTGGACAACAGTACAGGACATGTTCAAAGGCTGAGTGGACAAACGATTTATTGTTCAGGCACTCGTCATTAAAAAAAAAAGTAGGAATGACGACACATGAAATTCCACTTTAATAAAATAAAAGTGTTTTTGTAGTGATGATGATTTTGATAACCAGTAACATGCCTCAGTAGTGAAAACGCATATTTTGAAAACGTTCAGAGAGCAAAAGAGAGAGAGAGAGAGAGAGAGAGAGGGGGGGGATTGTTGGGAGCAAGGGAGGAAGGGAGAGAGAGATGTACAAATTAGTAACAGAGACCTGAAACTGAAAGAACCTCCTGCGTTCCCAGACACACCGGTGAAAGTTTCCAGGGAATTGATGACAAGTAAGCGGCACGACAGAAGGCCTGCACTTGTTTGTGTTAACTCTTATGGAGATTTCTTGTTTGTTTCCTTTAACAGGCTCATTGTTGTTGTTGTGGTGGTGGGTGTGGTGGTGGTAATTAGATTGTTTGTCTTGATAAACTGCTCAAGATGTTGTGTCCGTGTGTGTGTGTGTGTGTGTGTGTGTGTGTGTGTGTGTGTGTGTGTGTGTGTGTGTGTGTGTGTGTGTGAGAGAGAGAGAGAGAGAGGCAGAGAGAGGCAGAGAGAGAGAGAGAGAGAGAGAGTTTAATCAGCCGCGCATCTCTCTCTGTTTCTGTCTCTCTGTGTGTGAGTAGAGAGAGAGAGAGAGAGAGAGAGAGAGAGAGAGAGAGAGAAGTTGTTTTTTTTATAAATTGCCTAGGTATTAATGACACAGCGTTGGAAACCATATCCGATACCAGCTCTGGAGTCAGATGTAACAATGTTGTGGAACACAGTTTTCCTAGATACCAGTCTACTGATGTATGCGCTTTGCAATATCATCGATACGGTGGACAGTACCAGTGCTCGTGTGACTAATGGGTTCAGGGCCAGAAACCACAGCACTCTGGTGAACGTCTTTCACAGAAACACTGTAGTCATGAGCACAGCCACACGTAAAGACAGGTCACAGAATGTAACAGAACCATCCAATATCGCGTAAACGCTGATATAACTCAGAGGACCACTGTCTCTGGTGTGACACAGCAGAATACAGTAGACAAATTTCAGACCATTGATGCCAGAACTCAGAAAGCGCCCATGGTAATTTCTGGATCGGCGCCTTGTTTGGAACACCCAGCTGTGACAGAATTCACTATTGAAGGCTCCTCTGGCCATCTCTATGTTCAGAATCTGGGCCCAGGCCAGACTTGGGACTGTACGTTCGTGCTCCATGTACAGTCTGACCAAGTTGTGCGTTTTCAAATCAACGAGTGCGTAGGTTTCATTGAGTTCATGTATTCAGACTATTCCGGTATCACGGAAATGTATACGGATGTTACAGTCTGCACTGGCATTCAGTCATTCCCTATCCAGTTCAGTATAACAAATACGGTCATGGTCAAGTGCATAAGTACCTTGACAGAAGATTCTCAACAATGTGCATAGAGTCTTGTTATGATTATTATAATAACGATAAGCCGCTGCCAAAGGTCTGTTGGGGTGTTGATTGTCTTCCTCATGCTACAAATGCATCCATATCTCTGTTGTTTTTCTGCCGTAAACAGGTCTGAGAGGCAGCATCTGGAATTGCAACACATTTTTCTGTCCACGTCTGCTGGTAAGAGAATGTTCTTATAGCTGACAGTTACAAAAAGAGATTGCAAAGTACTGCATTTTTTTAAAACTGCCATCGTTTATACTGCATGTGCTCTCTCTCTCTCTCTCTCTCTCTCTCTCTCTCTCTCTCTCTCTCTCTCTCTCTCTCTCTCTCTCTCTTCAGTTTACTCTGGTGAAACACTTTGGAATTCTATGCCAACATATGTTAAACAGAAGAAAAGCATCAATTCGTTTAAAGTTGCATATAAACGCCTTCTATTTGAAAAAAAGAAAAACAATTTATTTTAACAGTTCTCTAGTATTCAGTCTGAGGTAATATCACAAGTAAAATATCAGCAACTGGTTTTTCTTTTTTCTTTCAGAAATTGTACCCTGCATATTTTATCTTTTTACTCATTATTTCGTATGTATGCAATATTTTTCCATTATCATTAGATAATTTTTTTTTTTAATTCACGGTTAAACTAGCATATGCTCTGTCTTATTCTTTTCTTATATGATCACCGAATTACCTCCTGTGGTCTTTGTCAGTCGTGTAAATAGTTGGCGTAGACTATATTGTGTATTTATGTTTCTCATACATCCTTCTTCTTCTTCTTCTTTGCTATACTTGTTACATATAGACACATTTACTTTCTGTACTATTGTTGTGGATTTCTGTTTAGCCTCAGGGCTGAGTGTAAAACAGCACGCTTTGTATGCTTATCTCATATCCCTGAATAAACAACATTCAGTTCGTTCGTTCGTTCGTTCTCTCTCTCTCTCTCTCTCTCTCTCTCTCTCTCTCTCTTCTCTCTCTCTCTCTCTCTCTCTCTCTCTCTCCAGGTAGACTGAAGTGTTCAGGTCAACCGATCTCTAATAATCATTACTTTAACAGCCTTCTTTTTGTGATCAGTAATGAAGAAATTCAGTGTCAATCGAAGGAGTTTAGCCATACCAGCATGCCCTCTTACTTTCAGGAGCGTTTGTGTTAGTTTGGTATCTGTTGCACAAGAAGGCATGCTCCAAAGAGTATGACTGAAGTTTTGTAGCCAGTGACATTGGGCAGTATACGTCTGTCTCTGCCCCGGGTCTCCCTGATCCCCAGTCCGCTGCAGAAGTCTGGCGGCGTCGAAATGAACCCAAGTCCCGGGTCAGACCGCAACAAGCAATCGACAGCAAGAAACATGCTTTAAATACAGCTCCAGTCAAATGGCAGCGACCTGTGGCAGTGCAAGTTCCAGAGACAGCACGGGGTCCGATCGGGAACCCTTCCTCCATGACGTTCTGCAGGTTCTTCCTTGCCTGTGCCAGAACTTCTCACTGCGATTGGACACTCTGAACACGCCCTTCTATAGCGATGCAGGAAGTGTGTATTGTTGGGAAAGACCTGATAAAACAACCTGGGAAAATACTGAAGCTTTAAACCCTCACTTCTATACACTAATCGATGCAGTGTCTGTCGTTGGGAAAGAAGTGATACAACAACTTAAAACAATAGCCTGAAGTTTTAAACACTTACTTCTATACTTTTAGCGATGCAGTGACTGTCATTGGGAAAGAAGTGATAGAACAACCTGAAAAAAAACGGAAGCTTTAAACAATCACTTCTATACTCTGAGCGATGCAGTGTCTATCGTTAGCAAAGAAGTATTGAAACAACCTGGAGAAAACAGACGCTTTCAACACTCACATCTATACACTCAGCGATATAATGTCTATCGTTATGAAAGAAGTAATAAAACAACTTGAAAAAAATGAAGCTTTAAACACCGAAGATGGAGAGTTGAAAAAAATCCATCCAATTGTGAACTGTCAGACACACTTGAATACATGGAAAATCAACTGGTCAACCAAGAATTAGGATCAAACAGCCTCATTTTCTCTGGTCTCTCAAGAAACAGAAATCGATGGAATCATGAGACGACTGCAAAAAGCTGACACAAAGTTCACTCCAAGACCAGTTATGGATTATGGACGTTCCTGTGGACAGAGTTCAGCAGCTGGGAGGAGTGACAATGCTTCCATTGTGGCCAAATTCACGAGAAGAAAAGAAATGAAAAAAAAATACACCCGAAGGGGTAGGACCCAGAAAAGTGCTGTGAGGACCAGGAGACTTTGCAATCATCGAACATTTTGTGTAGCACTGTGGGTGTGAACGCTGAAAGACAAGGTGTTGTTTTTGAGTCCTGAGAACTTGTGACGGTGTCTAATTTGAAAGATGTCAGTAATATTTTTTTTAAACAAAGTAGAACGAATGTTCATATAAATAAGGTAAACGTTTAATTGTTAATCAAACGGATAATTTTCGGTTTTTTTATTTATTTCTTTGTTGGATGATCGGATGTCTGACAGGTCATTTACTTAGGCCAAAAGGCAATCTGAATGAAACATTTGTTCTGTCTCTCTCTCACTCTCTCTCTCTCTGTCTCTCTCCCTCTCCTCTCTGTCTCTCTCTCTCTCTCTCTCTCTCTCTCTCTCTCTCTCTCTCTCTCTCTCTCTCTCTCTCTCCAAGGTGTTCCAAGTTTACATAGCTTAACTCATTTTCTCTAAAGAGAGATGTGCTTATAATCCATCAGAAAGTTATGCAACGTAGTTAAATATCCATTCAAAATGTGTTTATCATTCATTTTTTCATACATTCAAAGTATTCTGACTAGTAATTACATTAGCTCTACTCCATTCATGGGACATCCAATATAACCGCTGGTGATTTGAACATGATTATTGTAACGTTAAACATTTAACTCGTGTCCCTTAAGATGAGCAAACTATTCCAGACGTGTCTCCTGATGTCACCGGAAACGACGTACATTGTTGAGTACGACTGTACCTTTCCTTGCTGCAACACTTTATTGTGATGGAGATCTAACTCGCGTGTCAATGAACTATTGGAAGACGTTGAGTGGCAAAATTTCTACTGAATAAGAGAGCTGTTGTTGTGCAGGGTATCTGCAGACCCCGGGCCTGGATGGATCCACCCCATGTCCCACAGTAATACAGAGCTGTGTCACTCTGACCAGACGGCCTGACCACATCATCTTCATGACCACTATCACAGGGGCGCCTGGAGTTTATCGTCATTCCATTTCCACCTTTACTGGCAGCTGTGTTTCCGGGCACAGTTTTCGGGAACAGTTCTTCGAGTTCAAAGCCTCGTCGCTTCTGTTTCCTGATCACTTTGTGGATAAAAAAAGCAATGAACCCATATGTCTTTATTGCTCTCCTGAAGTCGACGTGTATACGATTCAAGCTTCGCTACTCTTTCCACGCCAACAGCTTGAAACCTCTCAAAGTAGCTTGGCTGGACCTCTGGAACTGTTCGGTGTCAGTGTGGCCTGACCTGTACGAGCACTTTCCCCTGTGATTGGATACCTCAGTGTGCACAACACGAAGATGAGGCTCGCTGTCCCTACACCTCTGAACAATGTGGACCGGACATGGTAACCTTAAAACGACGTTCTGCATAGTACTCTTTTTCTTTCCTAATATATGATTTATGACTGAAGTACCCACTTGATATATTAAGAAGTAGGCAAATTTGGATCGGAAAAAATATAGACACAAAAAACAAACAAAAACAAAATAAAATCCAATACCAAGCCCCGAATATCAGCCCCGCCTCACCCACCTCCCACCCCCACCCCCACCAAATCTCCTGACCTTTCTTTACCTCTCAGAAATGTACAGGCAATGTGACACTGGCACTTACACATAAACAAAACCGTCCACAGCATGAGTGGCTATAGGTGTAGAACACTGCTTCTCTGAAATCAAATACTCAAGTCATTCCACATGTCCCACTGGTGTTGTTGGCCGGTGTCAGTGAGTCATTATAGATGTCACACTGGTGTTGATGACCAGAGTCACTAAGTCCTTCCAGATGTCGCACTGGTGTTGATGACAAGTGTCATCGAGTCCTTCCAGATGCCACACTGATGTTGGTGACCAGTGTCACTAAGTCATTACAGATGTCACACTGGCGTTGATTGCCAGTGTCACTGTGTCCTTCCAAATATCACACTAGTGTTGATGACTGGTGTCACTAAGTCCTTTCAGATGTCATACTGGGTTGATGGCCTATGCCACTGAGTCTTTCCAGATGTCACACTGGTGTTGATTGCCAGTGTCACTAACTCCTTCTGGTGGGGATATGCGGATACTGGAAGTGTGACATCTGGAAGGATTTAGTGACACTGGCCATCAACGCTAGTGTGTCTTGAAGCTCGTTGATGATATTAAAGATGCGAGTGTACGCCACCATGCACCAACATAAACACGCATATTTCGTGTTTTGTTTTTGTTTCTGTTCCTATTCCGTTTGTTGACATTATGCCGTTCTGTCCTTGTGTGTGGCAGTAGAGGCCGGAGGGCGGTGCTACATCCTCTTCCATAAAAGACATTTACGGACCATGCACACTGCCAAGGAAGTTTGCCAGATCAGAGGAGCTTCCCCGGTCAGCCTGGAGACCGAGCAGGAGGTGAAGGCCTTCCGGGAACTCATGGAATTTAACACCAATCTCGAAGTCAGGATTAGTGCCGCCGTCGTGGAGTTTGACAGAACAAAGCCACACCTCAGCTCTATGTAACAACCCATGTCGTTCATCTTGATCATAGTTTTTAGTTTCTTGTGTGATTTCTTCTTCTTCTTTTTTTTATTTTTTAGATTGATGTTTAATTCCTCGTCAACAACAAGTGACAATGACTCCGGTCTTCATAGTGACGTAAAGAAAAACGAAAGAAAAGAAACCAATCAGAAAATAAGGCCATCCTTAACACACATAGTTCATTTTACATTTTTGGAAATAAACACACACACACACACACACACACACACACACACACACACACACACACACACACACACACACGTATACCTATACATGCAGTGCTGTTGTCCAAGAGGTATTACAAAGTATTTCTCATTGTGCTCGTGCAATTTCTTCCTGGATGTTCAAATACTGAAAATGGAAACAGTTTGAGCATATTCGGTTAGAAATCGCAGACCAAGTCCACACCATTTGACTGTTGGAAAGGTAAGGAGGGAGGAGGTACACTTTATAAGCGGGTTTCCTTTCATTTCAACACACGGGTACTTTTCAAAAAGTGTGTTGTCAATAGAACACATTGTAAATAAAAGTCAAATGCACGGAAGAAGAACCATACGGAATTTTTTTCTTTAGAGAAAAAAAAAAAACTGGGAAAAAAGAAGAAAAGGGGCAATCACTTTCATTTTGTCACCCCAGTGGTATTTTTTGTCATACCAGCCACATTTTCTCTTCATATTTTTTGTGCAAAGATTTGCTTCTTGCCATCCTCTGCCTATAACCCCTGCTCATCCAGTTTCGCCATCCAACCCCAACCTCACATCTCTCAGACTGCCCATTCCATGACAGATATCTCTCTCTCTCTCTCTCTCTCTCTCTCTCTCTCTCTCTCTCTCTCTCTCTCTCTCTCTCTCTCTCAGTAATACAACACATGTGGAATTCTTCACGTATATGTTTGACTTTCAGAAATATCACTACTGTTGTTGATTGCATTCAATCTAATAGATGAATGGTGTATTGGTAACATTTGTCATGTACAAAGTTGGTACAACTATATAAAAAAAATCACTTTAGGTGATAATAGACACATTTTTTGTCGTAATAGTAAACGTAGATCAAAATACGTCAAAATGTTAGCCCGGGAAAACAGCATACAAAACACACAAGGAGCGACTAGAATACCTGTGTTTTTGAAGGGGGCGGGGGGAGGGGAGGGGGGGCACGTAAAACATCAAAACAGAAGTTACAAAAGGACGGGACATTTGAATACACTATGCAGATAGGAATGAATACGTTTGAGCGTTACGCACGCGCGCGCGCACACACACACACACACACACACACACACACACACACACACACACACACACACAACGCACACACACATTTACCGGGATTCTATCACCCCCCCAGTTTATGAACAATGTGCGGCCCGAATACAAACGGCTATCTATGTGCGTGAAGGCCTGGATTTTTGCGAAAGAACTCCACCAGTATCAATAACATCCCTTCTGCTTCATGCTGTGCAGCAATGGTCAAATTTACTTCTTCATTGATATTGAACATTGCCTCAGTTTACCTTCCAAAAGGACCTGATGATACGAATACAGAATGGCTAAAAGGGTTCCAAGACCAAAGAGACAAGTGAGTTATTGGAGGAGATTTTAACGCACATGCTCCTTTTTGGGACCATGGCTGCTCTTATGTTACAAGTAATAGATTATTAGATAACATAGCTGATTCTAATCTATATTTGCTAAATAATGGAAATATTACTTGCATTCCAGATATAGCCACCTATAACCCCTCAGCCATTGATTTAACCTTTACATCTCCACACACTGTCGTAAACTCAATGTGGGAAACTGGAGATAATCCACTGGGATCAGATCATATTCCAATAATAATATCGTTGAATGACATATTAGAACAGGAAATCTCAGGAGATACTATTCCAAAATATATTTACAAAAATGCAGATTGGTCTTCTTTTCAAACCAGTCTTAACAACATAGACATAGTGTTCTCAGCTAATGAAAACGTAGATGACCAATACACTGCATTTTGTAAATATATTTTAGCAGCAGCTGACAAGTCGATCCCGAAGATAAAAAACACAAAGTCAAAAAAACATAATGGAAATATATGGTGGAACACACAAAATGTGAAACTGCCGATAAAAAGAAAAAAAAAAGAAAGATTCAAGATTTATTGTAAAAAGATCAGCAAGCAGTCATAAAGAAATGAAAAAGGCAGATAAAGAAAGTAAAGATGTCATAGATGACGCAAAGCTGCAGCATTGGAATGAATTTTGTAACTCTGAAGTAAAAAAAATCATAAAGATATTGGTAAAGTGTGGGAGGAACTGAAAGCTATGAAAAATGGATTAACATTGACACAGTGCCCTATAACAATAGATAACAACAGTATTCCTAGTGCTGATGAGAAAGCAGAAGCCTTTGTAAACATGTTTGCTATGGTAAGCTGCTCTGAAGGTCTAACAAGAACGGACCAAATATACAGAGAGAAAGAAGAAGGTAGTAAAGCACATGATGAATCAACAGCAGACAATAGTAACAATATCAATGCTCCTATAACTATGCAAGAAGTAAAAGAAGCCATTAGATCAATACCATTAAGAAAATCATCTGTGGTTTAAAATGCAATATCTAATCAAATGTTAAGAAATTTTCCTGAACATTTTGTAGAGTTTCTTCATAAATTATTTAGTACGTGTTGGAGCGATGGTGTTATGCCAAAAATATGGAAACAGTCGATTGTTGTTCCAATTCATAAGCAAGGAAAATCTACAAAGGATCCTAAGAATTATAGACCCATCGCATTAACTTCACATGTATGTAAACTTTCAGAAAGAATTGTTTTGAATAGACTTGTACATTACTGTGAAAAATATAACATCATACCAATTATCAAGCTGGTTTCCAGAAAGGTCGATCCACTACAGAAATTTTAGTGAAATTATCAACAAATATAAAGAAGCAGTTTGCTAGACGAAAATGTGTTTCTTGCTACGTTTTTCGACATAAATAAGGCTTACGATCAAGTGTGGCATTTACAGCTATTGAACAAACTTAAAAACATTGGCTTGGCAGGAAATATATACAACTATGTCAGATGTTTTCTAAAGGATAGGGTAATAAGAACAAGGGTAGGAAAAACATATTCCACAAGTAGAACACTTTCAATGGGAATCCCTCAAGGGTCAGTATTAGCGCCGGTTCTTCTCGTTATTAATGCATGATCTGCCAAACAAATTATCCAAAAAAAAGTCGTTCTTGTCCAGTATGCAGATGATATATGCATGTGGATGGGTGTAACGTTAAAAAAGAAAACTTCACAGCGAGATATAAAATTCGTCAATAAGATCTATCTATCTAAACAAGATGGTGGATTATATGAAGCGAAATGGATTAAGTCTCTCAACCGAAAAACAAATATGATTCTTTTTAACAGTGGATCTAACCCAGAAAGTATGCCTATTTTCACATTGGAAGATACTCCTCTTAAGTACGTTACAGAGGTCAAATTTCTAGGAGGTTATTTTACATCTAAATTATCATGGAACTCTCATATTGAATATTTATTAACAAAAGCGAGAAAAACATTAAACTTTCTGAAAATTATTTCTAAAGAAAAGGGGGCAAGATTCAGCTACATTGATTACTCTATGTAAATCTTTAATGAGATCAAAAATAACTTATGCCCAAGAAATATTCTGTAACGCGCCTAAATATCTATTACAAAAACTGCAAAGTATTGAATGTAAGGCATTGAAATTAGCCCTTGGACTTCCTGTGCACGCATCATCGTCACGTACATATTATGAAGCTCAGGTACTTCCTCTAGATAATTATAGAGATTTAGCGTGTTGTAAATTTGTCATTAAAAGTACAGCTAGAAAAACACACATTCAATCAGAAATCAAAATAAGATCAGATTTTGATTTTCCGAAAAGAGCAAAGTCTATAACTTCTCAAATACTATAGCAACTTATATATCAAAAATAATTTCAGATTCTGTGGTTTCTTTAGAAAAAGAAACTTTCTCTCCCAGACCATCTTTTTGTCCTATTCCACCCTGGGAACTTAAAAAAGCCCAATTTGATATTGATCACACCAACATAAAAAAGATGATGAAAATATCAATATGCTAGCAAGTTATACTAAGTGTCATATTGACGAGAAATACACTAACCAATTAACAATATACACAGATGTTCATGTATTGGTAAGCAACAGGTTGTGCATTCTTAATCCAGACTTGAGGGTGGAGAAATCTTTTTACATGGATGCAACATATCTATATTTACAGCTGAATTAACAGCAATACTCATGGCTTTGAATTACCTTTTAAATTTCCCCAAAACAATATTTCAAGCTCTGTTTTGTGTAGATTTAAAATCAGTCCTTCAGGCGATAAAAGATTTTCATCTGCATACTAGGCCTGAAATGATTATTGAGATAAGCTGTTTGATCCACATGCTTATTGAAGGAGGCACCCATTATCCTTTTGTTGGATTCCTTCACACTGCTCCTTTTATTACAACGATAAAGTAGATAGGGCTGCTAAGCGTGGAGCAAAACATATCTGTGGTCTGAAGATCTTAAACTACCTTTATCGGTACATGAGCAGTGCAATTTAGTTAAAATATATATTTCGAAAACGTTCAAAGATAGAATGATAGAACATGACAATCAAAATCAGTTTGACATTTTTGATATTAAAATCATTCAACATAATTTTAGTTTAAACAAAAATATACTTTCATTGATGTATAGGTGGAAACTTGATGCTTTTAAAACAAAATATGTTAAAAACATAGTGTGTTTATGTAAAAAGAAATAACATGTGATCATATTGTTATATGTCAAGACATGAAAAAAATAATTCCAGTGTTGAGGCAAAATAGTGCGCAGGCCATCTTTGAGTCAGCAGCTCTAACATATGAGTTTTTTGTATGCTTATGAGCGCACTCCATTGGGGAAGTATTTATAGGTTCCTTTTTTGTGTGGGGAGCGGGGATGGGGGATATGTGTGGGGAGGGAAGATGGAATAATGTACAAAGCTTAAAAGTGACAAGGACTGAGAAAGTTAAGTTTCTGTGCCTTGTTGGTTGTTAATTAGTTTTTGTTAAAATGTTAGCTTTTTCCCTTTCAAACTTATTTGAAACGATTTAAGTGTTTTGTAATTACCATTATTATTCATATAAGCACTCATATAAACACATACATATGCACACAAACATACTCAAACAGACTCCCATACACACACACACACACACACACACACACACACACACACACACACACACACACACACACACACACATACACACGTGCACACACACATGCACACATACATCTGCGTGCACAAGCATGAGCACATACACTCTTCCTTTCCCCATCTCTCTTTCGGCACGATTTTCACACACAGTTCAAAGCAATGCTTTCTTAATACAAATACAAAACAGACAGGTGAGTTTTCGACAAGTGTATCTTGTGTAATATGACAAACAACATCGGCCGTAAACAAAAGCTAAAAAAAAAAAAAAGCAAAAAACGAACAAAACAATACTCAGCTAATGCTTTGTACAAAAAAATGAGAGAGAGAGAGAGAGAGAGAGAGAGAGAGAGAGAGAGGAGGGGGGAGAGAGGACGTATGGGGGGGGGGACGTATGTGAGTACGAAGTGAGCTGTTCAACAGGTAATATGTATTGCTGGCGCGTGAAAAGAAAAAGTGAATAAAATCAACACATACATGAAAGAAACCTTAGTGTGTGTTTATATGATAAAACGAAGAATTGAAGAAGAAGAAGAAACTCGGGAAAAAAATTAAAAAGAAAATTCAGAGGAAATCATGGCAGTGCTTCAGGGAATCTGCCGCCCTTTTCCCAGGCTGTGGAAGAACAGAGGACGAGAGTGTCACGTAGCTTAGAGGAAACAAGGATATGATAAATGATGGCCTTTTTATACCGTCTATTCCTGTTACAATTCAAGTTCTGGAAAATGAAACACTCAAGTTTGAATCTGTTATAATCTTTAAAAATCCAAGGGCGTAGAGAGAAGTCAGTAATGATGCTGAGATTTTACATGTTGTATCAGATCTGACGTCATTAATTGCCATAAATGTCAAGACAACAAAGGAGGACGAATGATAGTAGCATTATATATAATGTCACTGATCCGAAGACAGACAAACTGTTTGGCACAAAAATGATATATATCACTATGTCTGTACCCTCCTCAGGAAATTGTATCACTAGTGGGCCTGCGAAAGAGACAAGAAGGCTTTTCTTGAATGAGAAGAAAAAACCACCTATTGCAACGCCAGAATGGACGCATTGGATACAGTTCTTAGTTTGGTTAGCAACAATTGCTTCATGGCGTACATTGATCATAAGGATGTTTACTAGTCTGTCTACGTACATTCTGATTACAATGTTTTTTAATTATTCGAATGGAAAGGGCCAAAACATACTGATTCGGTGCGCAACAAAATGGTTTGGCACTTGCTTTAAAAAGTTTGAAGTGTGAGGAAAGAAGGGCATATGTCCCCAGTCTTTTGGATAACTGTTGTTTGGCAGCACTGAGAAAGATTGCATTGATAACATCCAGTACACTTGAGCAATGTTTCAAAATCATAGGATGCACATTCTGCTAGGCGTGACTCTTTTGTTGATCACATGTCTCGTTATATCAGTATGGGTGCAGAAAGGAAATTCACACTGACTTGATTCTGGATACAGTCAGTATGGAAGCGATTGAGAACAGACCCGACGGTAGATTTGTTTCCGTTGATATTGCATCTATAGACTCTATACAGTTGCATCGCTTCATTGATGGTCATTAACCACTGCACATACGTTTACAGAAAAAAAGCTCCCGAGAGATTCAAATCTTATCTCAGTGGACGTGCGTTTGTTCATTTGTGTCTGCCATTGGATAGGCCCAGTACGAGTCTGCACCATTCTCTTGGAGTCTGCGTGGTGCTGGTCTTGGGATTATGCCAATATTTGTTTGGTTGGAGATGTTTCTTGCTCTTGTTCCTTCAATTCTGAATGTGCGACCATCTTCTCTTTTGATGATGAGCTCTGAATCATGGTCTATAGTACAGTGACTTTGATCTTTTTGTTGAGGTGGCTCTCTAGATTTCTTATCAAATAGGATCAGCTAAGCTGTAAATCCAGTTCTTATTGTTGCCTAACCTGCCAGAGCGTCTGCTCTGTTAGTTCCTTTGACACCTGCATGTCCTGGGCAGTGCATCCGTATGAGTCTCTTTAATGGAAGGTTGCACATTCCTTCATGTTATGCGGGACTTACCATTCCACTTTGCACTTTTTGAAGCAGGTTCACAGAGTCAGTCAATATCATGGCTTGTTGATTCTAAGCCTGTCTGTGGATAAAGAGTCAGGAATGATTGAGGAACTGCCGATTTATTGCAAGGTCCTGGAGGCCACGAACAGCCACGGCATTGCTCATAAACACAATGGTAAAAACTAAAATGATACTGTACAGCCTTCACGTCGTCATGTTTCAAATTTCTCAGCAAAGCTGTATGAATACGGTGCTGGCCACAGCACCATCAATCTTACTCACAATACTGTTTCTGCTTCGCTTAAAAAAAAAATCACACACACACACACACACACACACACACACACACACACACACACACACACACACATCAGCAACAGCAGCAGCAGCATCACCACCACCACCACTAACAACAACAACACAATATATAGCAACAACAACAACAACAACAACAAGAGCAACAACGGCAACGGCAGCAGCAACACAACAACAACAACGACAACAACAATTGGCAAGCAGCAGCTATAATTGCTATGATAAAGAGACACGTGTGATGTCAAAATGTTCTCTTGGCAAGTTCAATGGCCAGACTTGAAAGAGATGGACGTAAACATTGGACTCTGAGGACAGTTATGGTATTGTCATTACAGACCAGAGGGGAGAGACTTTGGCACAACCGACTGGCGGATTCTGCAACGTTTGAATTATACCATTCCGTAACACGCAGTGTTAACATAAACCAGAGTACGTGCCCATGTGTCACTACTTCTGCAGGAAGGTTTTGAAGTGGAGAAAGAATGCATTGTAGCACACGTGAAAGGGCAAATACCGAGAACAGAACTCAGAAGAAAGGGAAAGATGGTTCTCTTCGCACGCCAAGGCTGATGAATAATTGTGTACAGAGACCTGCGTTGGTGCCCATGCATCATCTGTTCAGCTGGAAAGTTTTGAAGTTGTGCATTGTGCCACACCTGAAGTACTACATACCGAGAAACAGAACTCAAGAGGACAGATAAAAGACTATTCGTTTCATATGCTGAGCCTCCTAAATGTATATCCCAAATAAATGCTTTGTCATTAGACCAACACTCTGTGAGAGTGGCAGGGATTCATATAATTAGCAACTGATCAATAGCATCCAAGAAAATGGTTATAGAATAAAGCAAGAAACGCCAGGGGAGGACATGATTTGTCCCAAACATTTGACGTGACGTGACATTGGTGGCGGTCATGACGCGCTCAGTCGTAGCTCTAGAAATGAATTGACGTCACACTCAGGTTTGTGTGTGGAAGAGAAACATTTTGGCCAAAGTCGGGCGGGTTTTGAGCATTATGCTTCTTCATGTAATTAACGCCACCAGCATCATTTTCTTAGCTCCATTTAATCATCATCTTTCCCAGGAAAGACAGAGTCAATTTTATAGCTTTTTTTTAATAATAATGAAAAAAAATAATAAAAAACATCATTTGAGGAAAAGGTTTCTGCTCTATACATAAAAGCAAAAGTGGTTGCAAATGATAACTAAAAGAAGTACAAATATCTGTAAAGAATATAGCATAAAAGCCGTATAGCATAATGATGTTGAGGAGAAGAGTGTTTTGAAAATGAAAATATTCCTAAACCTTCTGTAGAAGCGGACATTTTGAAAGACAGACATAAACACAGTAAAAACAAAACAGGAGATTCTAAACTTAAAAAGGAGTATATTAAGAATGTTTACCCCAAATGCACTTCCCTGAACATTTGTTAAAGTCTATGTTTCAGACGTTACAAATAATCTTACAAGTTGGTATGTGCTGATCCAACAAGACTCCTCTGAATCCCATCTTGGAATAGCATCCATACAAATCCCGTGTCTTGTGCCATCATATTGCACTCTGAAATAAACAACCGAACGCGCACAAAAATATCACACTTCATCTAACTCAAAATAAGTTCTCCCCGAGGGGGGGTTCCCGCGGAGTTAACATTGATTCTGACTTCATTTCCCACACAGTCCTTTCAATGAGACTATAAACCAAGGTTCCGTGTGTGAACGCGCGCATAATATCTTGCACACACGTAAAATGCCATTACCAACTTTCGGAAGAGAAGGCCAGTTTGGTCGATGGTATGGAAAACACGTTACACATAGCACACACCCTGCGTGAGAAATGGAAAGAAATGAAAGAATGAAGAGAGTAGGCAGCTGAGTGAACGATATTGAACGATATTGACTGGATGACACGGGAAACGACTGAATGAAGCGCCAGCTGGCAGCTCTTCAGTCGGCACCACCCAAGTAGGCAGCCTGTTGTGTAAAGATAGTGGATTGTAAAGCGCTTAGAGTTTGATCTCTAGCCGAGGATAGGCGCTACATAAATATTCATAATAATAATAATAATAATAATTGTTATTATTATTATTATTATTATTTGCTGGAGACGTCCTGAAGCCGACTACAAAAGACATAAAGCCACACGTCTTCATCTCCCCCTTTTGCCACATTAAGTATCAAGTACTAGGTTGCTATTTTTTTTTCCCAGAAATACACTAAATTTAGTTTCATTAATGTTTATACTTGCTGTTGCTGGAGTCATTGGAGGGCAAAGGTTCGGGTCTCGCTGGGCTAAATCTGTGCTGAAGTCACTTCAGGCCAGCCCCAGACTGACTCCTTGGAGAAACCCTGGGAGTGTACTCATTCTAGGGCACTACACCGTCGTTGAAAAAATACTGGGTTTGTACCTGGCAGTTGAAAGGTTAAGTATAGACTATGTGGTTGATTTGTCTGCAATTAATGTGTTAAACAGTTAGACACAGAGCAGAGCACACTGTTGGCCATCTACCAGTGTCAAGGTCAAGTGACCTAGGGGTTAGGAAGGAGACGGAGTAAGTGGCGGAGAAAAGGCACAGTCGACACCCCAAACTCCCGACACCAGGAAACGCAGGGGTAAATTCAAAAGAACATTTATTTCGACAACACTGACATAAATATTCTCATTCACACAGATATGGGACGAGGGAAAACTAAAGAAGAAAAGAGGACAGACGAGGAGCAAGTTCTGAGAAGGTGGGAATTAGAGAAGAAGGATAGATACCTATCAGAAACTATCTATTTAAGGGGACAAAGTAATCCCAATACACCTTTCCCCAGAACCCGGGTCACCCGCCTATTGTTTGCCCTAAATCCCACTAATCGCTATGTGCCTCCAAGTAAAAGAAGAAAAAGCGAGGAACACACCTACACATTAATCACAGGACAACAACACAATGGAATGCGCTGAAACCAGAACCAAAAAAAAAAAAAAAAAAAAACCGCCCTGCGGCGGAGATCAGTGTCTTTCAGAGAAATTCTCCACATAAAACCTAAATGTGTTGGTGCAGTGAAAAAAAGACATGAAAACAGTGTGTGTGAACCATTTATATTATCACTTACTTTCTCTATGTTAAAATATAATTTGAAATCTACATTTAATTTTTAGAAAAAGATTTCCCCAGTTTTGTTTTCTATGTGTGAAAATAGAAATTAACTCCCTTTATTTTCCCACAAAAAAAAATAAAACTAAAGAGCCTCGTTCATCCTTTCATACGTCCATCCATAAAAAAAAATAAACATTAGGACAGACAGGACGAACAGGAACAGATAATACGAAAGGAGCGGGACCAACGCGGGCGTCGCGATGGGAGGTCCCTGTTTCCGACTTAATATTAGTCGGACGAACACTCTATTTACGTCCGCATCCATCTCGCATGTCTGTGTTCTGAATTACAAATATTTTAAAATAATAATAAATTCCAACCAGTCAGGCACCGACATATCCAGCAAGACTTCTGGGCTGTCAGAAATCAACCATCCATATATCTTCCTTGGTTAACAGCAGCGCCCAAAACCATTCTTGCACAAAGACAACCCTATAGTCCTGGTGCCACAAAAGATACGGAAATCTTTTTACAACCATGAAATGAGCTTCTCCTTACCCCAGAAATCACTCAGGAATTAGGTAAAGGAAAACAGAAATAGAGTCGGAGTACATAAATCACAATCGGAACACTCCGAATGGGCAAAAACTAGTCGAGAGCGCTTCGCTGGCACGCCTCGACTACACACCCTTTTACAAGCAGGATGGAAAATGGATAAAATAAAAAAAATAAACTTTTCGTTTTTTTTTTTCTCTCTTTCACTTGCGAAATGGGTGGTTTCACAATAACAAAATACTTTCTCTATATACAGAAATAATTCTTACCAGAACGGCGTGTTGTCAGAAAAGGAAGTGCTGGCCAGCCCCCAGTCTCGACGGAAGACGGGACTCGACCAACCAGTCCCCACCGAAAGGAACTTCAGGTCCTGGACGACCCAATGGAGAGGTAGCAGTGGGTAGGGATAGAGATCCCAACAGAAGACCAGCGGCTTCCTTCGGCCGAGCGAACGGCTAGGTCCCCTGCTGCAGCGCTACGATGAAGTAGACAAAACAGGCCCACTACCCAAGGATGGGGATCCTTGGCTGCCAGCGAATCGAGTGCTTAATCAAAACCCAAGATCGACCAACCCAAGATTGCAAACAAGTCTGAATACAGTTACAGTCCCACCCAGGGACATCTCGAGAATGCCAACTTGCCAGAAAAACACGAGCAACACAATCCGGCCTGAAACTCTGGCCAGGTATCTAAAAGAAAAAAAAGAAAGAAACCCACCCACGCGCACACGCGCGCCTACACACACACACGCATACACACACGCGCGCGCGCACACACACACACACACACACACACACACACACACACACGCACCACACAGCCGTGCGGCAACGCACACTCACACGCGCGCCATATCTTCTGTACACATGTTCGCCCTCGCGTGCCCCTCACATTCAGCTTTTTTTTTTTTTTTGAATTGAAGGAGACAGTCAAGTCAGAGGATGCTGCAACCCCATGGACGACACGCTTGAGAGCATGACCTCTGTGCTCTAACATCCACACAAGCTAAAACTGACACACTGCCTGTCAGCAACAATCCCTTATGTGTAAACTAAAGAATTTAAAAGGCGTCCATGACAACACCCCCCCATCTGAAAGGCTCGTGCCACTGAAGCACAGACTACAGCAGCCTCTGACGTACATCTCCCTGGGGAATCACATGTACGACGCCGTAGTTTATGTTAAAAAAAAATGAATGTCAGTCCATAAAGAACTCGGCTAGCTTATTCCGTCATCCGACTCAGGAAATCTGCTTCCACATTATCTTTACCCGGGATGTGCCGGAAAGAAAAGGCCATACTCTGCAGTTCCATGGCCCACCCCATCAAACGACGGCTGACTGGACGAATCCGATGCAAATATGCGAGTGAGTGATGGTCAGTTTCCAGGGTAAACTCTCGTCCATAGAAGGTATGGGTAAACCGCCGAGTTGCCCACACTACGGCAAGACACTCTTGTTCTATTGTGTGGTACCGCAACTCTGCTCCCACCACCTTCTTGCTCGCACATGCAACTGGTAACAATCCCTTGCCTTGATCTTGCAGCAAAACAGCGCCAAGTCCTGTGCTGGAGGCATCAGTACGCAGCACATAAGGTTTGGTCGGGTCCGCAAGCTGCAACACAGGTTCAGAAGAGACCGCTTCCTTGAGCTTTTCGAAAGCCTCTTCGCCCTCAGCGTCCCACTGTAAGGTCTCAGGTTTCCTGGCAGCAGTCCTATCCATCAGAGGCTTGGCCAACTCAGCGAAATGCGGGATAAATTTCCTATAATACCCGACCAATCCGAGGAAGGATCTCAATTCTTCTTGGTCCTGGGTGGTCTGGCCTCCTGGATACGTTGCACTTTGTCCTGCTGTGGTGCCATGTGCCCTCGTCCCACGACATGTCCGAGGAAAGGAACTTCAGCTTCCCCAATCTGACATTTGGATGGACGTGCGGCCAGTTGCACTTGTCGCAGCCGACTGAATAAGGTCCTGAGCAACTGCAAGTGTTCTTCCCATTCTTGAGTTGCCAGTAGGAGATCGTCAATGAAATTGTGTGCATGCTCCATCCTCAGTGGCTCCAGCATAAGTCGCATGATGCGACTGAAGAAGCACCAGCCGTTTTAAGTCCAAACGGCATTACCAGGAACTGGAACTGTCCTTCTGGTGTGGTAAATGCCGTTTTCTCCCTGTCTTCAGCTCTCATCGGGATTTGCCAATATCCCTTGGCGAGATCCAATTTGGTGAAGTATTGGGCACTCGCCAACTGCACAAATATTTTGTCTGTGTCTGGCATTGGTTCGGCGTCAAACTTTAGGACTTTGTTTAGTCTGCGAAAGTCGACACAGAAGCGCATTTTCCCATCTGATTTCTTCACTAACAGAATGGGTGAAGAAAAAGGTGAACTACACCTTTCAATCACCCCCATCCGTAGCATGGCTTGGATTTCTGTTTGACGGTTTCCATCTGGGAATGTGGCAAGGGATATTGTTGGACTCGAACTGGTTCTTCTTGGGTCAAACTCAAAGGGCATGTCCCTAAATTACATCGGAGAGGAACGTCGGACAGAATGTCGTGGAACTGTTCACACAGTTCTTCCACAGATTTTCTTTGATCTGGCGTGAGATTGTCAGAGATCTTGACGTCCTGCCATGTTTCCTCCTGCTGCACGCTCACACATGGGATGTCAAAAACAAGAGGAGGTCCCTCTTCCATTCCCTCAACAACAACAGGGGTGAAGCTGGCAGCACATAGTTGTCTCCTTTCGTATCTTTTCAGAAGGTTAGCGTGAATCAGCTTTTCTTTCCCTCTTATTATCACAACATAGTCCCAATCGCCAACACGTTTGGCGATCTTGAAGAGCCCTTGCCAGGAGAGTTGTAGTTTGTTGTGGTGGAGAGGCAATAACAGTAGCACCTCGTCGCCCTCCTCAAACCATCTGTGACGTGCTTTTCTGTCATAGAAGGCTTTGTACCTTTTCTGTGCTTGCGCAAGATTTTGGTGTGCTAACTCACAAGTTGCGGCGATTCTCTCTTTCAGGTCGAGTACATACTCAGCCTGGGTCTTGGGTTCTTCATCAGTCCCCTCCTTGGTCCACTGGTCTCTTAGGACTGCCATGGGTCCTTCACAGTTCTGCTATATAATAGCTCGAAAGGCGAGAATCCTAAGCTTTCTTGTGGAACCTCCCGGTAAGCAAAAAGCACACCTGGGATGTATCGGTCCCAATCCTTTGGTTGTTCCTGTGCCAGCTTCCGAATCATGTGCTTAGGGTACAGTTGAAACGCTCAACCAATCCATTGGCCTGTGCATGGTAAGGAGTGGTAGTTTCGCGATAGATTTGTAGGAGCTTGTACACCTCGGTCATGATGTCGGAAAGGAACTGGGTCCCTTGGTCAGATAGTACTTTGTCAGGAATACCGGTTCTGGTCCACATCTCCCACAGGGCTTCCGCCACTGTGACTGCATCGACCTTTTTGAGCGGAGTGGCCTCGGGGTAGCGTGTGGCATAGTCAACCATGACAAGCACATATCTGTGACCACGGTCTGATGAAGGGATGATGGGACCAATCAGGTCGACTCCAACCTTACTAAACGGAGTAGTGACCAGAGGTACTTTCCCCAAAGGCACTTTGGTATTTCGCCCTTTCGAAGTCGCGCTGGCACACATCACATGTCCGGCAATATTGGCGTACGTCGTTAGGCAGCCTAGGCCAGTAGAAATCCTGCTGGATTCTTTCGAGCGTCCGGCGGGTTCCCAAGTGACTTGCCATGGTGAGTCGTGGCCTAAACATAACACAGTATCGCGCAGCGATGAAGGCACAACCAGCTGGGTCACTATCCCAGTGGGGGTGGTAAAAGCACCTCTGAATTAATCCTCGTCGCTTGATGATGACTCCACAGAGTTTTTTCTGTTTGTGCTTGGGAGGCTTCCCAACAAATCCCTTATGTTGTTAAGGCTTGGGTCTCCCTTCTGCAGTGTACGCACAGTCTGTGGGTCCAAACGTCACCGAGTCATGTAGTGTCAACGTTTTGAGCAGTGGCTTCAATGACCCTTGCTCCCTCTTGGCTTGGGATCGTGTAGCGACGGCTCCAAGCACTTCTGGGGGTAACTCAGCAGATACTCTCTTTCGTTGTCCATCCTCGAAGTTTACCCAATTTCCAATCAATAGGGAATATGCTGGACGCTGGAGAGCGACAGCCCACACCTTCCATTAAAAGTAAGGTGTAGATAGGTCAACAAGCACTGTTGACCTTGTGACCCGGAACGATGACTCAATTCCTGTCACTTGGCACTCTTCTCTGCGTGGCGCCTCGGGAGGTACCAGTCGCTCGTCGACGAACACACACACGTGGCGCCAGTATCCCTGATAGCTTCCACAACTTTGCCAGAAACTATCGATGGGAAGTTGGGACATGTTGGTGTCGTCACCTCTATCTCTCCAAAAGCCACCTTAGCCTGCGACATGGAGGGCTTCGATTTGTCACTCCGCTGGGGACAGTTCTTGACTATATGTCCAGGGGCATGACAAAGGAAGCAGTTCTTCGTCCGAAATCGAGGGTTCTGTGATGAATCTGATCTCTCACCTCCGGTCTGGGGCGCTTGCTTGCTGTTCTTCGGTTCCTTATCATGCGATCTGGTGGATTCGCCATGAGCCATCGGTTTAAAATGTCGCCGAGAATCAGCGAAGGCTTCAGCGATTTCAATCGCTTGCTGGAACGACTTGGGTTGACTCTCGCCCAGCTTACATCGCAGCTCAGAAGAAACAGAGTTCATGAGTTGTTCAAGGAGAAAACAGTCTTTGAGCTCCATTCCTGACGACTCTATCCAATAGTTCATTGTCTTTGTGTGACGCTCTCCAAACTGTTGAAAGGTTTCATCTGAGGATTTCCTCATGTTTCGGAACTGTTTTCTATATGTTTCAGGCGACATTTGCAGTCTACGGCGCAAAGCCGCCTTCAATTCGGCATAGGTCGCTCCTGAAGGAATGTTGATGAATGCCTCCTTGGCCTTCCCCGTCAAATTTCCCATGCGGTACATTGCTTTAGATCTTCAGTTAGTTGATATACATCTGCCACAGCTTCGAAATGCTCAATGTATGTATCAATAAATTCATTGGCATTATAAATGGGCATATGAAGAACCGGGGGAGCTAAGGGAAGAGCAGGGGTGACAATTTGATTGCTCACCCTTGTTGGTGTCGAAGTGTGAAGTTGTTCGACTTCGGTAGTTTCTCCATTCTCGGCCACCCCTAGTTGTTCAGGAGTTCAACTCGCATCTTTTCTTTCTCCTCTTCCAGTTGAAGTCGAAACTCTTGTCCCTGCTCCTGTATTTCTTGCGTTCTCTTTCTCTCTCTTCTCTGTCTAATCGACGTTCTTCCATTTCTTCTTTCCATCGTCGTTCTTTCTCTTCTCTCTCTAATCGTTTTTTTTTTTCTCACCATCTCCATCTTCCATCTTCTTTCCTCCTCCGCTTCCCTCTCCTCTCTCTCCCTCTTTCCTTCACCTCTCTCTCCTCTCTCTCCCTCTTTTCCTTTGCCTCTCTCTCTCCTCTCTCTCCCTCTTTTCCTTTGCCTCTCTCTCCTCTCTCTCTAATCGTTTTTCTCCATCTCCATCTTCCATCTTCTTTCCTCCTTCGCCTCCTCTCCTCCTCTCTCTCATTCTCATGATTACAAAGGGATCCATGGATCCTGGTCCTGGATAGCGAGGAGGAGGAACAGGTCTGAATTCCATCTCATCATGTGCAAGAGGAGGACGAAGGCGGAAGTCAGCACTCATAGAGGGCAGATAATGCCTCCGAGGGGGCGGTGGTCCTGAAGGAGTTCTGTCATATAAGGAGGGTTGAGAGATGGCTGGAGACAGAGATTCCCTCGAGGAAGAAACTACTTGGGTTATGGGGCCACTGGCTGCGTGCGTAGTCACAGCAACAGGGGTTCCCATACCCGGAAGAATTCCAGTGACTGTTGCCTGGGAACGCGTGAAGCGACGATCGTTTCGTCAGCCATCACTAAGCACTCTTCTTTTCGCAAAATCGCAAATGAAGGTGTGGAAAGATCTGGAAGTGGCAGTACGGTTGGGTACACCTTGCGTCCCAAGAATCAAAAACGAGTGTGACAACTCTCCACAACCGGGAACAACTTGAAGTTATAAACTAGGGAACTTCAAGACCCTATCTGGCACGGAAAAGTGCTAAACTCATGTTGAAAGAAGCTAAATTATTCCTGTAACCTAGTCTCAACTATCGAGCAAGCACAATAGCCACGTCTGGAATCCACTGAGCTAATTGCCAGAAAGTAAATCAGTATTGACAATTCTTGGCTTTAAGACCCAAAGTCACTAACCCCGACAGTCAGTGAAACAGGTACCCAAATGATCTCTCTCGACGGCGCTAGCTATGGGTGAGCACAACACTTGTTCGTGTTGTCTAGGCTATGCGTAGCCACACCACAGTAGTCACCTTCCTAGTTTTGTCTTCCTTGATCAACTAGTCTAACCACCTTTCGACACTATCTGGCTTACGACCAAGAGTAGTCGCAACAACAAAAAAACCTGTGCGGAAATCACACTGTGCCACGTCACAGCGTCATGCGTTGAAAAATCAACAACTTAACTGAACCAGACTAGTTGTCTCCCTTGATTGTCCCGTGTGTAGCTTGCCGACACACTTGCGATGTAGGCACGAAATATCGTAATTATAACAAACGCTGGCTCAATTATTCCTGATCAACACCATCAGCGACTTAATCAACGGCCAAGTGTGACCGCCCACGTGAGCCTTACGAGTAGTCAGAACAAACCTACTCGGTTCACAACTTACACCTGCAAATATGAGCGATCAAGAGAAAGGAAGCAACCAACTTGTTCCTTAAGCGCACCTTAAGGAGTATGCACAAACAAATTTGTGCTGAAAATGTAAACAGATAAATGACAATTTTTTTTCCCACAAGAACACACACAATTAAAGACCCAAGTGTGCCGCCTGCACACAATATCAAACAGGCCAGAAACCACATTATCACCAGTTGTCTAAACCAGCTTACCAATCAGCTGATGGAACAAACGCTTTTAGTCCCCTCTTACTGTCGCTATGCCTTAAGCATTGAAGCAGGCTATCGAACCTCGACCATAGGTTTCCACGGACTGTCTGCTCCCAAACACCACTGGTAACAACAGGTAAACAAACAAAAGGACGAAGGGACGAGACGGCATAAAATATGACAACAAACGCAGCGAAGTAGTATCAACACGGGACGGCCTATTGACCCGGCAACCCTCGCCAATGAATGCGGAATCAAACGACGGCCACTCACTCCCTGACTCAACGAAAAGTAAAGGGACGGCGCAAAATCTGCCACGTTGAGCCCGGTTTGCACGCATGGAATGCGTCTGTCACTGAAACGAGCGTGAGAGCTAAGGTAAGGCTTATGCCAAGGATACTGTGAAGAAAATAAGGAGGGTGGGGTGATGCAAACAAGAGGCAAGAGGCGCAATGGATCGACACCTAGACAGAGTCCATATCACACATGCCTTTCTCACTCCTGGACATCTTTATTCTCATCACATGCACTCACTTATACAAAGACAGATAATATAAAGAAAGCTAGATTGACAAGAACTTAGAAGTAAATGTACTTACAAACAGGAAATGAAGAATTTTCTCTTTTTTTCCAACCCGCAAGGAGAAATGTAACCACTCAAAAGAGTTATATAATAGATCAAAACAGGACTTACGAAATATAACAAGATGTATACTATATATATATATAGTATAATGAAACAATAAATTCAAGGATAAGTACCGAGCACCGTTCCAGCAACTTACAGAGCAGCTAGGTGTTGCAATGACTGCAAGAAATATTGAATTATAAACAAAGCTTGCTCTTATGTCTCAGATTGTAGAAATAAGGGGGTGGTAAAGCCCTCATATCTGCAGTGGAAGATGATTCTGCCTAACTGACAGTATGTGCTTGAGTGGGTGAATGGGGAACAATCTGAGACATAAGAGCAAGAATTGTTATAATTCAATATTTTTTGCAGTCATTGCAACACCTAGCTGCTCTGTAAGTTGCTGGAACGGTGCTCGGTACTTATCCTTGGAATTTATTGTTTTCATTGTGATTTAGTCCCTTGCGGATTCATTCCAAGAACTGGCCCTCAGCACTTGTGTCTTAAAAGGTTATCTTTTTATATTTCTACTTTTCACAAGAAAATGTAGCTTGTTTTGCTCTTTCATGATTTTCTTTTGCTTCTTAGGTGGTACCTTTAGTTGGTTTTTTTTGAAAACTCAACAAACATACTATGGTATTGCACACCAGCCTTTTTCTGGTATAGCATTCTTCTTAAAACCGAAAAGGCAGAGGAGTCAAATTATCACTTTCCGTGGTCACTGAGGAGAAACAATCAGGTTTCGAAATATCGGTATCTGACCAGGAGTTATATGTTAGTGAGCTTTCTCCCCATTGGAGATGTCTCCCTCTCTGGAGAGTGAGCTTTCTCCCCATTGGAGATGTCTCCCTCTCTGGAGACTATAAGCTTGCTGAAGGTTCATTTTGAGAAGCATTTATTTATTCCCCATTCACCCACTCAAGCACATACTGTCAGTTAGGCAGAATCATCTTCCACTGCAGATATGAAGGCTTTCCACCCCCTATTTCTACAATCTGAGACATAAGAGCAAGCTTTGTTTATAATTCAATATTTCTTGCAGTCATTGCAACACCTAGCTGCTCTGTAAGTTGCTGGAACGGTGCTCGGTACTTATCCTTGGAATTTATGTTTTCATTGTAATTTAGTCCCTTGCGGATTCATTCCAAGAACTGGCCCTCAGCACTTGTGTCTTAAGAGGTTATCTTTTATATTTTCTACTTTTCACAAGAAAATGTAGCTTGTTTTGCTCTTTCATCATTTTCTTTTGCTTCTTAGGTGGCACCTTTAGTTGGTTTTTTGAAAACTCAACAAACATACTGTGGTATTGCACACCAGCCTTTTTCTGGTATAGCATTCTTCTTAAAACCGAAAAAAGGCAGAGGAGTCAAATTACCACTTTCCGCGGTCACTGAGGAGAAACAATCAGGTTTCGAATACCGGTATCTGACCAGGAGTTATATGTTAGTGAGCTCCCCATTGGAGATGTCTCCCTCTCTGGAGACTATAAGCTTGCTGAAGGTTCATTTTGAGAAGCATTTATTTATTCCCCATTCACCCACTCAAGCACATACTGTCAGTTAGGCAGAATCATCTTCCACTGCAGATATGAAGGCTTTCCACCCCCTTATTTCTACAATCTGAGACATAAGAGCAAGCTTTGTTTATAATTCAATATATATATATCATATATATATATATATATATATATGTGTGTGTGTGTGTGTGTGTGTGTATACTTATATTTTGTTTTCAAAGAGGGGGATATTATCCTAGCGGAAATTCCTCACACCAAGTTTCGACCAAGAGGTGTGCGTATGCTTTTCCTGCCTACACTCACCTGGCTACCCAGTCGTCGTCTTGGGTACTGCCAAATCACGCTCACTACTGATCAACACAACCGTTGATGCCGTTGCCTCTGCACAGACAAGACTTATTCTATACCGACCCCCCTGTCCCTTCCCAAGCTATACTCCCCACTATCTACCTGGCTAGATATGAGAGCTAAGGTACAGGAGTTCGGAATTCAAATGAATATATCGGCAGTTAGATCCCGGAAAATACCACAACGCAAGATAGGACATGGCTACGGACGCGGAAGGGTGCCGCCGAACCTGGCGGAACGCAGGAATCTCCACCGCGACAATCCCGACACGTTCCGCTCTGTTGGGCTCCCTACTACTCTAGAGCCCACCCTACCAACCTCCCACTAACAGTACACATACACAACCTCCTGAGAGACCTGGTGGGGGTAAGCAGAGGGTGTAGCGACTACTCTACCACCACTCAATCAACGTCTTCCTCCCCGGCATCTCCACCATAATTGTCAAGGTCAAGTGACCTAGGGGTTAGGAAGGAGACGGAGTAAGTGGCGGAGAAAGGCACAGTCGACACCCCAAACTCCCGACACCAGGAAACGCAGGGGTAAATTCAAAAGAACATTTATTTCGACAACACTGACATAAATATTTTCATTCACACATGGGACGAGGGAAAACTAAAGAAGAAAAGAGGACAGACGAGGAGCAAGTTCTGAGAAGGTGGGAATTAGAGAAGAAGGATAGATACCTATCAGAAACTATCTATTTAAGGGGACAAAGTAACCCCAATACACCTTTCCCCAGAACCCAGGTCACCTGTCTATTGTTTGCCCTAAATCCCACTAATCGCTATGTGCCTCCAAGTAAAAGAAGAAAAGCGAGGAACACACCTACACATTAATTCACAGGACAACAACACAATTCAATCCCTTTCACACTAATGCCTTCCATACTCCACTCATTCAAAATAGTCATTCATACTGTCTTGGCTGGCACACAGCTGCTTCCACGCCTTCCACACCACAGCTTAAAGTCACTCAGCTCATCTGTCACGGGAGCCCAGGACCCACGTCTCGCAGTAGATGCCTTGGAGGGCTGCTCCCCGGTGCCTGAGTCCGACAGTTGCGTAGCCAGTTCAGTCCCCGCTGCTGGCCCAGCTGCCAGTCGCCACGGTAACCGAGCCAGCCTCCCAGCGACCTGCCTTGGTAGAAGGTGCTGGAATGCGCCGAAACCAGAACAAAAAAAAAAAACAAAAAAAAAAAAAAACAAAAAAACCGCCCTGCGGCGGAGATCAGTGTCTTTCAGAGAAATTCTCCACATAAAAACCTAAATGTGTTGGTGCAGTGAAGAAAGACATGAAAACAGTGTGTGTGTGAACCATTTATATTATCACTTAATTTCTCTATGTTAAAATATAATTTGAAATCTACATTTAATTTTTAGAAAAAGATTTCCCCAGTTTTGTTTTCTATGTGTGAAAATAGAAATTAACTCCCTTTATTTTCCCACAAAAAAAAAAAAAAAAAAAATAAAGAGCCTCTTTCATCCTTTCATACGTCCATCCATAAAAAAAAATATTAAACATTAGGACAGACAGGACGAACAGGAACAGACATACGAAAGGAGCGGGGCCAGCGCGGGCGTCGCGATGGGAGGTCCCTGTTTCCGACTTAATATTAGTCGGACGAACACCCTATTTACGTCCGCATCCATCTCACATGTCTGTGTTCTGAATTACAAATATTTTAAAATAATAATAAATTCCAACCAGTCAGGCACCGACATATCCAGCAAGACTTCTGGGCTGTCAGAAATCAACCATCCATATATCCTTCCTTGGTTAACAGCAGCGCCCAAAATCATTCTAGCACAAAGACAACCCTATAGTCCTGGTGCCACAAAAGATACGGAATCCTTTTTACAACCATGAAATGAGCTTCTCCTTACCCCAGAAATCACTCAGGAATTGGGTAAAGGAAAACAGAAATAGAGTCGGAGTACATAAATCACAATCGGAACACTCTGAATGGGCAAAAAACTAGTCGAGAGCGCTTCGCTGGCACGCCTCGACTACACACCCTTTTACAAGCAGGATGGAAAATGGATAAAATGAAAAAAAAACTTTTTTTTTTTCTCTTTCACTTGCGAAAAGGGTGATTTCACAATAACAAAATACTTTCTCTATATACAGAAATAATTCTTACCAGAACGGCGTGTGGTCAGAAAAGGAAGTGCCGGCCAGCCCCCAGTCTCGACGGAAGACGGGACTCGACCAACCAGTCCCCACCGAAAGGAACTTCAGGTCCTGGACGACCCAATGGAGAGGTAGCAGTGGGTAGGGATAGAGATCCCCAACAGAAGACCAGCGGCTTCCTTCGGCCGAGCGAACGGCTAGGTCCCCCGCTGCAGCGCTACGATGAAGTAGACAAAGAGGCCACTACCCAAGGATGGAGATCCTTACCACTCGGCTGCCAGCGAATCGAGTGCTTAATCAAAACCAAGATCGACCAACCCAAGATTGCAACAAGTCTGAATACAGTTACAGTCCCACCCAGGGACATCTCGAGAATGCCAACTTGCCAGAAAAAACACGAGCAACACAATCCGGCCTCCTGAAACTCTGGCCAGGTATCTAAAAGAAAAAAAAAAAAAAACCCACCCACGCGCACACGCGCGCCTACACACACGCACACATACACACGCGCGCGCGCGCACACACACACACACACACACACACACACACACACACACGCACCACACAGTCGCGCGGCAACGCACACTCACACGCGCGCCATATCTTCTGTACACACGTTCGCCCTCGCGTGCCCCTCACATTCAGCTTTTTTTTTTTTAAATTGAAGGGGACAGTCAAGTCAGAGGATGCTGCAACCCCACGGACGACACGCTGAGAGCATGACCTCTGTGCTCTAACCTCCACACAAGCTAAAACTGACACACTGCCTGTCAGCAACAATCCCTTATGTGTAAACTAAAGAATTTAAAAGGCGTCCGTGACAACCAGCTCTGAGACCATTTTGTTTTCATAGCACATGTTTTTGAATCCACTTGGCAGTAACACATTTACAAGTGCCTCAAATGTCTCTCTCATGTTGTACAATAAGCTGAATTTGGAAACCAGACACGTTTATACACACTAAGAACTAATTGTTTTCAAACATGCCACAATTTTGTGGCATGAATGGCTTCTTTCAGCGTTTATACATAGAATTATGACTGAATCGACGAAAAAGCTGGGCTGGTTGTGAAATGGGTTCCGATATTTGTGTACATGTTCACTACAGCCAGCAGCAATTATTCTACCGCCATAACCCTGTATCTGTCCTGCAGATAAGTATCCTGCTCTTCCTGAAACTCACTTTTGTCCAAGTAACTCGATGTCACTGTATAAAGACAGTAGACAGGGATTTATGTATGAATATACCCCTCTTTATTACCAACCATCCCCCTTTTACCTGAGAGTACGAACGCCACACAACACACACACACACACACACACACACACACACACACACACACACACACACACACACACACACACACACACACACACAAAGGGAGATATGGTGCACAAACAGAAGGCTTTATTTGCATTCACACACGCAGTCACCCAACAGAATAGCAGATGAAAATACCAAGATCTTTACATCCAGCACACACACAGTTTCCCCCACACGCAAAAAAAAGCAAAAAAAATCCAACTATACTAATAACACCAATGCGCGACGATCACCACATAGCCCCTTATGCATACCTGTGCACGCATGTGCTGCGCATTCACATGTAAGGACCCTTCCCTCAAGAGGCACACACACACCTCAGCCCACTCAAGGCCAATACCAGAAGGAACAAGGTAAATAACTACATCACCTGGTAATCCCGGGCTGAAATATCAAACAAGGTTGATATTCCACCGGACCCGAGATGCCAACGCGATGCTTAAGCGTACACCCTCCTTCTCCCAAGCTGTATTCCTCATACTATTTTTTTAACTGGTGTCAGACTATCCCTACAACCAAACTCAATCCCCAAAATATCATTTAAAGCACTTAAATTGTTCCAGTGACCCGAAACCCAATCTTGCACTTTAAGTATCTCACTCAAAGATCCAGCTGGACACTTGACAAGTGCACACAGAAAAAAAACACTACTAAAAACACACAACAACAACAACAAAACGGCAATACAGTAAGTGTTTTCCAATATCACCACGTAAAAGTCTGTCTCTGATTTACCACGCTCTCACATCAATGTACCACAAAAAAAGAACAAAAGACATGCACTGAAGCGTTTGAGACGAAGCAGATGAAACGAAGTAGTGACGAATTGAAGAGTCTGGTCCCCTACCTACTAGGCACCAACTACACCACTCACAATTCACACGCAGATGATGCACCGCACATTACACCTTTAGTGGGCCCCCGAGGTGCTTGCCCACCCAGAAGAAAGAGGATAGAACCGAAGTTGGAACTGCAAACACTGGGACTGCAGAAGATGAAGTTGGCATCCAGTCCAGAACACACCCCCGCCGGATCCAGGTGCGTCCCCACTCCAGGCAGATGAATGGGCAGAGATGACAGTGGAAATGGAGGTAAGACGACCCCCCAACCCAAGAGGCCGACCCTCACGGAGCCGCTGTGCAGGGAAAAGTAAGAAAACTCGCTGGAACCTTGGTCAAAACAGGAACGACACACACTGGACTACACCGTCAGTCATAGGGACACTGCCATTCAGCCAACGCCCTGGGTAGATGCAGAACCCGTCACTGAACACCGAAACACCGACAGTCAAAAACGCAGGTAGCCAAACCATCACAAGTCGGTCGAGGGCTTACCCAGAACCCCTGCCTCAACGGCAGAAATAAACGTGAGCACTAGGCTAACCCAACATTTGCGGATGAAGCCTCAATTCGTACTGACTTGCAGACACACGACGACACTCCGAATTCACCTCGGAAACACACAAGACAGCACTCACATGCACGGAATTCCCCGATCACACCGAAGAACTCCAGTTTTACGAGTGTTCGTTTACACACGTAAAACCCACTATTCCGGCGAGTTTATGCATTCTCCTCCTCCCCCCCCCCCCCCCCCCTCCAAGAATTGACAGGTAAGCATACTCCCAACAGGAATCACGCATTTCATGTCCACTGCCCACCTGAGAATGGACGGGACACACACCGTAATTGTCACTGAGGCGACCTGTACCAGTTCGTGCGTGACACTCGTAAGCTTCGATTCTGGTACTGCTTCATTATTCAGTCATACGTGGATACCCTTAGCTGTTTCTGAGAGGAAAACATCATTGTCAGGAGCAGGTGAAAACGAACAGCTCAGGAAACCATTGTAAGATTAAAGAATCCTGGTACTTGCATAGTCTGAATTCTGTGCTGAAAATAGAAAACCAAACAAACAAACAACCACTACTAATGAACAGAACTATAGTGCCGGTTGTTCCAGATGAAAAAAAAAATGTAATATATCAGTAACCTGTCGGATTGATGCTCGTGCTGGATTGGCCACATCAAACGGATGGACGACTGTCACATCCCAAAGGACATGGTGCATGGTAAGCTGGCTACAGGCTCCAGACCCACAGCATGACCCGCCCTACGCTACAAGGAAGTACACAAACGTGACCTGAGGGCAGGCAGACTCGACCCAGCAAACCTGGAGACAGCATTCCGACAAGGTCAACTAATGGTCCACCATCAAGGCTGGTATCAAGCCAGCAGAGCAGAGGAGAGAGAGGGCCAGTGAGAAGAACGAGGCGCTGCAGACGGAAAAGTATTGTGTCGGCACCCACAGACAGTCATGACTGAGAGGTCACCTGCAGCAACTGCAGCCGAGTCTGCCGCTCGAGGTTCGGACTCTTCAGCCACAACAGGAACTGCAACTCCACAACTGACTGATCCATGGTACAACACACCAGATGGATGTCAATGATAATAACAATAATAAGATTGATAATAATAATAATAATAATAATAATAATAATAATAATAGTAATGATGATGATGATGATGATGATGATGATGATGATGACAAGACAACAACAGCAACAAGAACAAAAAGAAGAAAGTAGCAACGACAATAGCGATAACAACAATCACATCTTTTTGCACGGCTTCCACTGACTCACGTTGGAAGAAGGAGATCCAGAATCTAAAATAAAAAGGTTATGTTTTTGTCAGTGTTTTCAGTCTTTGCCCCATGCCCTAGGTAAGCTTCACGATACATGTTTGTAACACAGCAATGGAGCTTACCCTTGATCTCTTTTCTTTTATGATTTTAGCCACAGAGAGAGAGAGAGAGAGAGAGAGAGAGAGAGAGAGAGAGAGAGAGAGAGAGAGAGAGAGAGACAGACAGACAGACAGACCGATTGACAAACAGAGCATTTGACTTTAGATGATGGACTACCTACTACTTCAAAATTTGCTTGTAGCTTTGCGTTTGTTTTCCACATCTAAGCTCCAGGGCAATCCTGACAGGTACAATAACACTTTCCGCTGGGAGAGTGGTCCTGTGGTTTACTATCTGACAAACAAATCCCTGGGAGGAGCCGAAGATCAAAAATGTGTTTTGTGGTACTCTCCTGGACCTTTTATCTCGCGAATTGTGAGAACCAGGCTTACAGCCTTTTGTGTGAAGTGCCCTCTGTCCTGGATCATCCCCACACCAAGGTATCTGTCACGCTTCCCGTTCCACAGCACCACTCTACCACTCTTTCATCTCGACGTCTGTCCCATGCAGCACCTGACTCACCAACTGCTGGCCTGTGATGTGAACAGTCAGTGCAGGAAGCTTAAGAAGACGGAGACGTGGTACAGGGCGACCTGCAGTATGTCCCAGGGACTGACCCAGCCCTACTTTTACTGTGATATGTCTGGAGAATTCATGCCTTACAGTCTGGTGTGTGATTATAGACAGATTGTTCCGATGGACGTGATGAAGACTTCTGTCGACATCTGCTATGCAAGGAAGGCATGATAGACTGTGGACACGGACAGGTTCGTGCTCTCACGCTTCCTACCAGCCCACCACGACCACTACATTCTGACCATGTGTTCCTGCAGATCCCAGATCATTGTGCATCAAAGGCAGCATGTCACTTTGTCTCATCACACTGACCCTTCACTTTCTTCTTTTCTTGTCTCCTCGTTCAGGCTCTCACAAGGTTCATACTACTACACCTTTCATCTTGGTCCCCGCCATACACAACCACACCCAGCTTGGTTCTGTTGAATACTACTACACTCTCATCATGGTCCCCACCATACATAACCACATCCAGCTTGGTTCTGTTGAATACTACTACACCTTTCATCATGGTCCCCACCATACACAACCACATCCAGCTTGGTTCTGTTGAATACTACTACATCTCTCATCATGGTCCCCACCATACACAACCACATCCAGCTTGGTTCTGTTGAATACTACTACATCTCTCATCATGGTCCCCACCATACACAACCACATCCAGCTTGGTTCTGTTGAATACTACTACATCTCTCATCATGGTCCCCACCATACACAACCACATCCAGCTTGGTTCTGTTGAATACTACTACACCTTTCATCATGGTCCCCACCATACATAACCACATCCAGCTTGGTTCTGTTGAATACTGCTACACCTTTCATCGAGTCCCCACCATACACAACCACATCCAGCTTGGTTCTGTTGAATACTACTACACCTTTTTCATCATGGTCCCCGCCATACACAACCACATCCAGCTTGGTTCTGTTGAATACTACTACTACACCTTTCATCATGGTCCCCACCATACACAACCACATCCAGCTTGGTTCTGTTGAATACTACTACACCTTTCATCACGGTCCCTACCATACATAACCACATCCAGCTTGGTTCTGTTGAATACTACTACACCTTTCATCGAGTCCCCACCATACACAACCACATCCAACTTGGTTCTGTACTCCCCACACAGTTCATCACTCTGCCCGACACAAATAATCATATTCAGCTCGACTTCCAGTTCAGTTCTTCCCATTTTTTTTTTTCTTTCTTCAAGTTCTTTCAGTCTAGGGGATGTTCTCGTGCCCCAAACTCAGCAGTTGTCACACAGATCTCTACCAGCGCACAGGATGCATGCTATGTATACCTGTCTTTCACCACCCTCGGCGCCTACAGGACCTGCTCTTCCAAGGACGATGATGATGGGATCTAACATGTGCGCGGGATGTTATGAGTGCGATCATCACACACGGAATCTCTGTTTATGGTCTCGTTTGAGGATCTTCTCGGGAATGGAGTCAGAATCAATGTTGACTCCGAGTGAAAAGTCCTCCTGTAATGAAACAGCTCTAGCGTCGATTCTGACCGGCAGCCCCAGGATCACTAGAATTGCTTGTCCTATGTTCTACTGACAGAACTAATCTGTGCCCCCACCCCCCTCCCATTTCCCGTTATCAATACCCCCACGACGTGGATAAGACAAATTTTTGTTGCAAACATATAGTTCTTTTCTCTGAGTTTGTGCCAACATCTGTCCAGCGAGGCAACTCTCTTACTTGTCCATCCAGTTTTGTTGGTAGTCTTGAGATTACACCGGATGAAACAAATCATTCCAGTTCAACATTTCCTTGGCATCTTCTTTCAGAGGACAAGACCTAAAAACTCTTTTGTTCTTCCATGGCTTGCTTACTGTAATTCTCTTTTTGCCAGCTGTCCCAAGCACCTTCTTCATCAGCTACAGACAGTACAGAATACCTTGCCTTGATGAAACTAGTTTTCAGATGTTCTAAGTCCTGTCACGTTGCACACTTACTGCATTTTCAGCAATGACTTCCAGCTCGAAAACCATATTGATTACAAACTGACTTTGCTGCTCAGTTTCCAGTCTCTGAGTGGTCAAGCCGCATCATTTCAGTCTGACCTGCTCCAGCTGTACACACCTGCCCAGCGTTGCATTCATCGTTTGATGGTCCTCTCCTCTCCTTCATTTCCCTCCTTTCCATGTCAAGACCTTCAGGGAGCGGAGCGTTCATTCTCTTTTCAAGCGCCCGTTGCAAACAAGTTTCCGTTCACTCACCGCATTTCTAATCCTCTGTCTTCCTTCAAACCGTCTCTCAAGATTACTGGCTCGTAGCCCCGTTGTTTTTTTTTTGTTTGTTTGTTTGTTTTTGTTTGCTTTTTTTTACTTATCTTTCTGTGTTGTGCGTCTGTGTGTGTTGTGTGCACGTACGCGCCCATACTTCTCTCTCTCTCTCTCTCTCTCTCTCTCTCTCTCTCTCTCTCTCTCTGTGTGTGTGTGTGTGTGTGTGTGTGTGTGTGTGTGTGTGTGTGTATGCCAGTGACAAGCTGTCAGTCTGGATGGTTTTTTGCATGTGCGAGTAAGGCAGCCTAGGAAACGACGAGAGAGAGAGAATACCAACAGAATCTCACTTGTGCACAACCACACAGCGAGCAAGAGACAATACAAATGTGACAACACAAACCCACATATAATGTAAATCAACACACTTCCCAGTCGCTCTGACGCGTTCATAACAATCAGAGAATTGCCTGAAAAATGGTCACCCGGGCATTCATGAATCCTAACACACCAGAGGGTGTTAAGTAGCCTTAAATTCAAAGAGGATCACAACCAGAATTCTGTTCGAGTGAAGCTGTACAACTGTTGGGAGACCAAGCCAAAGTATGGTGGAACTGTCTATTGCACTCCTGCAGTTAGAGTCCTCTCATGATAGTAAACTCACTTCTCAACCCCAAACTGAGTGTCTTCCACCAAAGCTAACCAAAAAAAAAATGTTACGATCCCAAAAGCTTATCATGAAGAAAGAGTTCCCCAACGGAAAGAAAACAGGTTATGTCTCATAGTTCTTCCGTTTAATTCCCGTAATTCACCTTGTTATGGATGGAGTGCTTGGTTCGTGTGTGTCGGTGTGTCTAACTTTCCCAGATATATGGATAAGTGCTCGTGCTTTCCTACCACACACACCCCACTCAACTACACATAGACAGCCAGGCAACACAACTGCAATTCTTTTCTTAGTTTTCTCTGCTGCCTGGCCATCAAACACATAGAAAACATCATCATCAATAAAAAGACAAATAACACACATGGAGCACACCCCAATTATGGGGGTACAATATTAACATAGTTATCTATGTGGCACGCATGCCAACAGCCTGTCACAGGCACTGTCTACAAGGAGCACAGTCTGTAAGTAGGGGCAGACGCAGGGGACAAAGTCGACGCGACGACACTGCAATTGTCAATAGGGGTAGTGAGCGACAGCGGAACGATGCAGTGACGTCTCTGTCCTCAAGGAAGTAACCACTTCCTACACCACCCCCCCCCCCCCCCCAAAAAAAAAAAAAAAAAAACTGAACTGATTTAGCCAGATCACACTGAAGTAGCACTCTGCTACTTTTGAGGCACTAGCCTCCACTTCCAAGAGCTGTGCTCTGTTACTACACAGCAGCAAGGATGTCACAATTCACAAGAACGACGCTGACGCTGCAGGTCGTTGTCAACACAGGCGGTGGTTCTGTCTCAGCAGGACCAGTGCAGGGCACAGCTGGCAAACAGGACTTAGAAATTCGAACCCAAAGCGACTTCGTCTCTCTCGCAAAAGAGGCGCTTGCACAGCTGGCTTGTCGGGTCGATACTGGCATGCACCAGCCTCTCGCACACCCAGCACGATGATGAGAATGGGGACACACAGCAGGCCCCGGACCCGAGGTAGGGACAACCAGTTCCCAAATACACCAGGGACACACACAACCTGGGGAACCGAGAAAGCTTCTTTGACTATCCCGCCTACTATCCATAGTCTTTTAATCACACTCACAGTTAATAGCAGAGTGCTTTATCTACATCGAAAAATCGACAAGGTTTCAATAAAAACAAACACTTAATTTCTTTCAAAATTGCTATATCAAAAGTTCAAAACGCTGAGACGTCATCTTTCTTCAAAAATCATAACCTTCGCGTTAGCGGAAAGACAACCATGTAGACCTTCACAATGAGCAAAAGTATAATTTGTGTATTATTACCTTCTGTCAACTAGTTCATGATAAAAGGTTTTGATCATTTCAAAAGATCATAATATAATGTTTTAACAGTTTACAAGATCACTACCTCTCAAGAGAAAATATTTCCATTCATCTTTCTTTTTTTTTTTTTTCATTTTATCAAAAGCAACTATTCTCCGTTATCAATATCCATCTCACACACCAGCCGCCGTGGCGAAGTGGTTAGCGTCGCGGACTCCCGGCTGGGAGGTCGTGGGTTCGAATCTCATCAGAGTCATGTGGGGTTTTTCTGCCTCGACCGGCTCCTACCCAGAGTTGAGTTTTGCTGCGGACTCAGTTGGGAAGACTGGGACCACACAGTCGAGTTTCATCCACTTAATTGATGCGTTTCTGAGAGTGTTGCTCAAATTTCCTGACCAACACTGCAGGTGCCTGTATCTCTCGGGCCTGGTTGACGCCGGGATATATTATGAAAGGAAGCATAGAGTACAGCCCTGTCATGTAGTCTCAGACCGAAATGGAAATCCGTAGCATCATGTTAATCATCCTCATTCTCATCGATCAGCATTAAAAAAAAAAATGTCTCAAATTCTGTGGCCCTTCATGCTCTGCTCTCATGATGACCTCAGTTTCGATGTCCTCTCCACGTCTGTGGCCTTGCTTTGGTTCCGTCGGGGTCTCCGGTATCGACGAGTCCATGGGGGCTGTCGTTGTATGGACGTGGTGGCGCCCTCCGGAGGGAGAGCTCACTCACGCCGGCTCTGCAACTAAGCAATTATTGTCGTCAGTAGGGGGCTTAGTAGGTGGTGTCCTGCGTATGTTAGATCAGAACAGGCGCCACTGAACACCACCGAAGTGACTCGGCAGCAGTGCAGTGTCTCCTCCGGTGGGGTTGCCACTTGACGACTTGACATTGACTGCTCCCCGGGGCCAGCCAGGCTGTTGCTGTGGACGGGGTGTCAGAATGAGTGGCGTGGGTGCACTGCCTCTGAGGTGGCGCAGAGGTTGGGACAGCAAAACAAAACAAACAAAAACAAAAACAAACAAAAAAAAAAAAATCCATCTCACATACATGACACGATCTTTGCGCATTCTTGTTTAACACCAGAAAGATGTTCACCATACATCACATAACATAACATAGCATAAGCTGGCTTTGAATAACTCTCAACATGCTTTCCATACATTCCTATCCATCAGTAATAAATACATAAGAGAAAGCTTATTCATCACTGGTATCCATCAGCAATGCATACATATGAGAAAGGTTTCCATTTAGCTCCCCACATCCGAATCTAGAAGGATTTCCCTTTGGCATCCTACAGTATAAGTCAAATAAATTCAGGAGCACCATAAACACACGACAGTTTCCATTGCTCACCTCCAGAGCTCACCATCGTAACCCTCTAGCAAAGAATAAACAACAACTTTGTTTTTCGCTTTTTGAAACAATAATAAAGCATCACAGCATGCTTCCTCTTCTTTCTATCCGTCGGAAATTAAACGATTATTTACTCCTACACCGTAGCAAATTAAAAGCATAGCAAAGCCATAAATGCTCTCTCTCTCTCTTTTCTTTAAAAAAAAAAAAAAAAAAAAACTTCACTGGCGCTGAAGAAGTTACAAACGCCTAACTGTAGGGAGAAACGATTTCGATTTAGACTCTCAATTTGTTAACTAACTCAACACACCTGGCTGTCACAACAACTGCACCTAGCCCCTCGT
>JADBJO010011435.1:46625-64866 GCA_016801955.1 Conus betulinus | reverse complement strand
GCGTCAGATAGAGGACACACCACAGGTCCATAATTCTGTGGTGTTCCGACCGCCAAGGGTTCGAAAAAAGAATCCAACAGCACCCCCAAAGCAACCAGTGAAAGGTAGTAGAATTAAACAAAAACGAAAATGTGGAGAGGAAAAAAGTTGCTGAAAACTAAAAATATTACGCAAACAGTATAAAATGTAAGGGACAATCTTTGAGCCTATGCTTGAGGATCCATTTAAGGATGCAAGGGAGATCAAAAGATATGGAACAGTCTGAGTGGTCAGCTCTGTTGTTCAATAACCCAAGCATTGTCAGTGGCTAAGAATTGTGCAGAACAACCTTTCCTTGGATCTCGTAAGAGATGCAATCACCCACTGATTGACCAAACAATATAATGCTGAACAATTAAGTAGTGGGGGAAAACAAGTGCAGGTTAACAATTCTTCCATCATTAAAGTAATGACTTGGCAAAGATCTGAAATTGAGCGGCTCTCCCTCTTTCTGTCTCTCTCTCAGTTCCTGTCTCTCTCTCTGTGCCTCTCAACATCACAAACCCTCTCCCTCTCTCTCGCCATGCTGTCTAGCGCTCTCTCTCTCTCCTTCTTTTTCTCGACATCACTCCCCCCCCCCCACCTCTCTCACCTCATTCCTCTCTCTCTCTCTCTCTCTCTCTCTCTCTCTCTCTCTCTCTATCTCCCTTTCTCTCGCCATCACCCCCCCCTCCCTCTCTCTCTCACCATATCGCTGTCACTCCTTCCTCCTCTCTCTCTCTCTCTTCTCTCTCTCTCTCTCTCTGTCTCTCATTCTCGCGTGCGCGTGTCCTAGTATGCATGTGTGTGCTCGCGCGTGCGTGCGCGCGTACGGAGCTTTGCGCGCACGTGTGAATGTGTTTGCGTTTGCGTGCTTTTATGTGTGTGTGTGTGTGCGGTGGTGTGGTGTTGTGTGCGTGCGTGCGTGGGCATGCTTAAGTGTTTTGTATGGAAGCGTGCGTATGCGTGCGCAGGACTCGTGCGCTCGCGACGGGATTGTGGGTGTGTGTGTGTGTACGCACACGCGGGCGCGAGCACTCGCGCGCATGTGTGTCTGTGCACGCGTGTGCGCATGCGATCGAATCTTTCTTTCTCGGTCTCCCTCTAAATCAATCAACACCAGATCCCAAGCCATCTCTCTCGCTCACCATCACTTCCTCCCTCCTTTTCTCTCTCTCTGTCTTCCTCTACATCACCCCTTTCTCCCTCTCTCTTCCACCATCACTCCCTCCCTCTATCCCTCTGTCTCTCTCTCTCTAGCGTCATCGTCTTTCACCCCCTCCCTCCCTCTCTCTTCCACCATCAAGCCCTCCCTCCCTCTCCCTCTTCTCTATTCCTCGTCCATCACCCTCTCTCTCAGAATCATCACTACCTAACTCTCAAATCTTTCTCTCTCTGTCTCTAAAGCAAGATCATCAATAAACCCGCCCAGGGCATCTCTCGAAGGACGCTTAACAGCACTTCGTGCCCTCGGCTCGCTCGTGTTAGCTTACCGCATAGCGAGAGTGGAGAGGCCTAGCCACACCAACCCAAACCTATCCTCTTCAGCAATCGCAAGCGAGCTACCTGAGCTCTCGCGCCTCTATTGTCGTTATCGTCATCAACTCCATCCCTCCCCTCTTACGCATTACTCCACACCAACCAGCCTCCCTCTCTCTAACCCAGTCTCTCCTCTCTCTCTCTCTCTCTACTCTATTCGCTCTCTCGCTCTCGATCTCTCTCTTACCTTCTCTCGACATATCCCTCTTCTCATAGGATCAAGGTACGACTACCTTATCTCTCTCTTCTCTTCTCTATCTCTCTCTCTCTCTCTCTTCTCTCTCCATCACCTCCCCCACCAAAAACCTCTCGATCACCATCGAAAGCACGCGATCTCTATCTCTGCTCGGATTTCCCTCTCTTTAACCAGCACCCCTTAGCTTCCCACCTCTCTCACCATCTCGCTGTCACTTCTTCCTGCTTTCTTTATTCTCTATCTCTCTTCTCCTCTATCTCTCTATCTCTCTCTCTCTCTCTCAACCTCTCTATAGGCAAGAGAGGCGACGCGGCAACATGTGTGTTCCGCCGTCGCGTGCGGGAGTACGAGCTCTTGCGCGCAATTGTGGAATGAGGTTGTGCGCAGTGTCAGAGTTCGTACGGGTGTGTGTGTGTTGTGTGTGTGTGTGTGTGTGCGTGCGCATCTTGCGCGGATTTATGTGGAAGCCTGTGCTGTGCGTGAGATGCGAGTGCAGGACTATGTGCGCTCGTGATAGTGTGTGTGCTGTGTGGTGCGTGAGCGCGCGCGCGCGCGCGGGTGTTTGGTATGTGTATGCACGCGTGTGTGCCGGTCGATTCTCAATCTTTCTCTCTTTCTCTCTCTAGATCATCTCTCATAATCACAACTACCTCCCTCCCTCTATCTCTCTCTCTCTCTCCTCTCTCTCTCTCTACATCACAATCAGTCCTCTTTTCTCTCTCTTCGTCTTCCTTGTCATCATCACCCCCTTTCTCCACTCTGTATCTCACATCACTTCCGGCCTTTCTCTCTCTCTGCTCTCTCTCTCTCCTCTCCTCTCTCTTCTCTCTTCCTCGTCATCACCCCCTCCCTCCTTTTTCTTCCACCATCACGCCCTCATCACTCTCTCTGTTCATCGTCTTCACCCCCTTACCCCCTCTCTCTTCAACATCACTCCCTCCATTCTATCCCTCTCTCTCTTCCTCGTCATCACCCTCTCTGCACCACCCCCCCCCACCCCCCCCCCCCCCGTTTCAATCTTCTCTCTCTGTCTCTCTGAGAGGGAGGGAGGGAGTGATGGTGGAAAAGAGAGGGAGGGGGGGTGATGACGAGATAGAAAGGGAGAGAGAGACATAGAAATAGAAGGAGAGGGGGGAGGGAGATGGTGAGAGAGAGAAGTAGGGAGAGAGGGAAGGAGTTCATGGTAACAAGAGAGAGAAGGGGGAGGGGCTGATGGCCCGAGAGAGAGAGAGGAGGAGGAGGGAGGGAGTGGATGGCTAGAGATACAGGGAGGGAGGGAGGGAAGGGGTGATGGTGAGAGATTGAGAGGAAGTGATGGGAGAGAACGGACAGAAATAGGGGGAGGGATGGGGTGGAAGGGAGAGAGAGGGGGAGGGGAAGGAAAGAGAGAAAGAGAGCGGGGGAAAAAAGCGCAGGGAATGAAGAGAGAGGGCGGGAGGAGGAGGTGATGATGAGGAAGAGAGGGAGGGAGTCATGGTAAGAGAGAGAAGGGGGAGGGGCTGATGGTGGAAGCGCGAGGTTTGGGAGGAGATGAGACGAGGAAGAAAGAGAGTGAGAGAGATAGGAGGGGAGGATGGTGGAAGAGAGGGGGAGGAGGGAGTTTTCTGACGGGGAACAAAAAGAGAAAAGCAGGGAGGGAGTGATGGTGTGGAACGGAGGGGGGTGATGACGACGAAGATTTAGAGAGAGAGGGAGGGAGTGACGGTGAGGAAAAAGGGGGGGGGGTGTGATGACGAGGAAGAAAGAAAGAGAGAGAAAGAGGGAGGGGAGTGATGGTGAGAGAGAGAGATTGGGGAACGACTGTGTGGAAGTACCGCATATAAACAAAAAGTCTGGGGGCCCCTCCCTACAAATCCCACTAAATAAACCCCTTTAAAGGAGCAGCTTTCTAAAACATTCAGGCCAGATAATAAAATCAAAAGCATGTCAACTTCTGTTTTAGATTCATAGAACATCCACAGTGTTGTCTAATTAAAATTCACTCCAAATTTTCGTGGACAGAACAACACAGCAGACAGGAATCAGGTTTGAAGGCGAGTGAGTCTCGACAGTATAGTACCCTGTGCTTGAGATTTTCCAATGAAACTCAATATAGGATTGGAGGAGAGGTGTGGGATAGTGGGTAGGTGAGAGGTTGATGAATCCATTTGAGCATTCAATAGGGGTGATTGGAGAGAGAGAGAGAGAGAGAGGAGACGGGGAGAGAAGAATAACAACAATAGCAACAACAACGGAGGGGGGGGGGGGGGGGGGGGGCCAGCAATTGGATGGGGCCGTGGGTGGTGGCATGGGGATGGGGTGGTGGCATGGGATGTGGGTGGGGGCATGGGGGCCGTGGGTGGTGGCATGGGGAGGTGTGGGTGGGAACAACTGGATGGGGTTCTGGGTGGTGGCATGGAAGGGGAGAGGAAGGTGTCAGTGACTCCATTTCTATGATAAATATAATTGAAATTGAAATGTATAGAAATTGTTGATCGGTAGTCCATTTCAACAAAGTATCTTTAATCGAAAACAGCCAAAAGTTCATGTCGACAGCCAGGTGAGGAGGAGAGCCAGTTGTGTTTTACACTCTAGCTTTTATTAGAAGAGTTGATTGATCTGAAGAGTTGATTGATCCTGAACAGGTAATTCGTGTGGCTTGGCCTTTATTAGAACAGTTGATTAATCCTGAACAGGTAACACGTGTGCCTTAGCCTTTATTAGAACACTTTGTTAATCCCTAACGGGTTGAGGGTGTTAAAAAGCGTGGGCGAGCAGCGCGCTGTCTTTGATTCAATGACGTAACTCTCTTGCTGGCTGTGCCAATCGAAATGTGTTCTTTGCATGTAGGTAGTAAGTAGCACTAAGGATGTAACAGACGGGTCTGCATGTCTGTCTTCACGGAGCTTCCATGGCAAACATGACCTGAACAGGCGATTAAAGACGCACCACCTGTTCTGCTTTGCCCGGACCCTTGTTCATCAGCTCTGTTGGAGAGGTAGGCCTGCAGGGAGACAGAAGATTCAAAGGTGAAAAGAGGTGTGGTTGGGTGCAGGGATGGAGGATGTATGTTCTTCCCCCCCCCCTCCCCCCTCAGCCCCCCATTCCCCCCCCCCTACCCCCCCCCCCCCTCCCCCCCCCCCCCCCCCCCCCCCCCCCCCCCCCCCCCCCCCCCCCCCCCCCCCCCCCCCCCACACACACACACCCTTTTGAAGAGCGCCGAATCGGAGCCATTTTGATGCAGGTTCAAAGAGATCCGCGTTTTGACCTCCAGCGATGAACATCCATGATGATTTGGACTATAAATAGTCAAAATCTTTCATGCAAATACCCATTGTTCAACGATGGAGCCCGGGGACTCGTTCAGTCCAAAATCACTCTTTAAATCGTCAATTTGTATTCGGGAATAGCCGACGGGCGGTTTCGTTTGTGAAACTTTTAGATGCTAACGCTAGATCAAGTCACCTGTGGAGTCTTCAATACCCACGACGTCCTGACTCTCTTTGTAGGTTGAGATCGAAGATCTGTCACTAGCACCATTTACACTCGCTTTTTCCTCCAATAACTGCGCGAGGACAGTTTTTTTTAAGCCGGTCTAATGGTTAATGAACTCGTAATAGAAACAAGATAATTTGGAGGTATGCTTTGTTTGTCGTGTGCGGCGGATTTTTTTTCCGCTATCCTTTCTCCTGAGGGTTAGTCATTTGCATTAAAGGATTAACCAGGATCCCACCAACAGCTTGCTCTTACAGTGGTACAGTACCCACGGCAAGAACGGATTTGTTCCTGGTCATGTTTGTCCAAGTTTTCATTCAAACCAATTCAGTTGTTTGCCACAACTTAGTAAAAACTGTCAAGATGCTTGATTAACATTTCATGTTAACAATATAACTTCTTGCCAGTATTCAGTACTATCTGTTTAGATAATTACTGTATGTTACCTTTCTGACAGGAGAAACAGTATGCTTATACTAGGTGAAAACTGTAAAGTTCATTTATGAATACTACTGGTTGTCTTAATGCTTAGTAATAGGTGACTTTAAGTCTAATCAACAAGTGCACTTGGGCTAGATGTATTCCAAGTTACTTCAACTTAATTCATAATAAGAAAACAAGATGCAAAGCATCTAAAACGTACTCCCAGTTTATCCTGAATACGCGTAATCTATTCCATAAAGAGTAAAAATCGTCTTGGGATGGTGTAACCGTTAGTAATGGCTATTCTGGTAAACATCGGTCATCATCTGTGGTCTATAATGAACATACTTACAATTTTCAGAAAGATCGGCCAAGAACTTTCTTAGATATTCCATCAAGAAGAAAACCATTATGGGCCGTTAGTAACGGCTATACGGTAAACTTAAACATCGGGCATCTCTTTGACCATAATGAACCATACCTACAAATTTTCAGAAAGATCGGCCACTTACTTTCTGAGATATTCCATAAAAAAAAAAAAACCGTTATGGGTCGTTATAGCCGTTAGTAACGACCATAACGGTAAATTAAACGTCGGGCATGATCCATGACCCATAATAAACATAAGTACAAATTTTCAGAAAGATTGGCCAAGTACTTTCTGAGACATTCCATAAAAAAAGAAAAACTGTTATGGGCCGTTACAGCCGTCAGTAAACGGCTACAACGGTAAACTAAAACGTCGGGCATTATCCGTCGCCCATAATGGACATACTACAATTTTCAGAAAGTTCGGTCAAGTACTTTTTGAGCTATTCCATAAAGAAGAAGAAAACCATTATGAGCCGATATAGCCGTTACTAACGCTATAACGGTAAACTAAGACATCGGGCATCATCCGTGACCCATAATGAACATACCTATCTAATTTGCACAAAGATCGGCCGAGTACTTTCCGAGATATTCCTGAAGAAGAAGAAAAACCGTTACAGGCCGTTTACAGCCGTTAGTAACGACTATAACGGGGTAAACTAAAATATCGGGCATCATCCGTGACCCATAATGAACATACCTGCTAATTTTCAGAAAGATCGGCCGAGTACTTTTTGAGATGTTCCATAAAGAAGAAAAAAACTGTTACAGGCCATTACAGCCGTTAGTAACGGCTACAACGGTAAACTGAAACATCGCTCATTATTCGTGACTCATAATGAACATACCCTGCTATCTTTCAGAAAGATCGGCCAAAGTACTTTCTGAGATATTCCATAAAGAAGAAAACCTTTTACAGGCCGTTACAGCCGTTAGTAACGGCCAAAATGGAGCAAACTAAAAACATCAGGCATTATCCGTTACCCATAATGAACATACCTGCTAATTTCACAAAGATCGGCCAAATATTTTCTGAGATATGCCATAAAGAAGAAAAACCGTTACAGGCCGTTACAGCCGTTAGTAACGGCTATAAACGGTAAAACTAAAATATCGCTCATTATTCATGACCCATAATAAACATAACTACAAATTTTCAGAAAGATCAGCCAAGTGCTTTCTGAGATATTCCATAAAGAAAAGGAAAACCCGTTACAGGCCGTTACAGCCGTAGTAACGGTTACAACGGTAAACTAAAACGTCGGGCATCATCCGTCGCCTATAATGGACATGCCTACAAATTTTCAGAAACTTCGACCAAGTACTTTCTGAGAAATTCCATAAAGAAGAAAAACCATTATGAGCCGATATAGCCGTTAGTAACGGCTACAACGGTAAACTAAAACATAGGGCATCATCCGTAAGCCATAGTGAACATACCTTCTAATTTTCACAAAGATCGGCCACGTACTTTCGGAGATATTCTACAAAGAAGAAAAAAACCGTTACAGGCCGTTACAGCCGTTAGTAACGGGTATAACGTTAAACTAAAACATCGGGCATCATCTGTGACCCCATAATGAACATACCTGCTAATTTTCAGAAAGACCGGCCGAGTACTTTCCGAGATATTCCATGAAGAAAAAAAAAAAACGTTACAGGCTGTTACAGCCGTTAGTAACGGCTCTAACGGTAAACTAAAACATCGTTCATTATTCATGACCCATAATGAACATACCAACAAATTTTCACAAAGATCGGCCAAGTACTTTCTGAGATATTCCATAGAGAAGAAAAACCCATTAGAGGTCGTTACAGCCGTTAGTAACGGCTATAACGGGGGTAAAATTAAAACATCGGGCATCATCTGTGAAACTTAAACATCGCTCATTATTCGTGACCCATAATGAACATATCTACAAATTTTCACAAAGATCGGCCAAGTACTTTCTGAGATATCCATAAAGAAGAAAACCCGTTACAGTCCGGTACAGCCGTTAGTAACGGCTATAACGGGGGGTAAATTAAAACATCGGGCATCATCCGTGACCATTAATGAACATACATACAAATTTACAGAAAGATCGGCCAAGTACTTTCTGAGATATTCCATAAAAGAAGAAAAACCGTTACAGGCCGTTACAGCCGTCAATAAACGGCTATAGCGGGATAAATTAAAACAACGGACATCTTCTGTGACCCACATAATGAACGTACCTGCTAATTTTCATAAAGGCCGGCCAAGTACTTTCTGAGATATTCCATATAGAAAAAAACCGTTACAGGCCGTTACAGTCGTTAGTAACGGTTATAACGGTACGCTAAAATATCGCTCATTATTCGTGACCCATAATGAACATACCTACAAATTTTCAGAAAGATCGGTCAAGTACTTTCTGAAAAATTTCATAAAAGAAGAAACCCGTTACAGGCCGTTACAGCCGTTAGTAACGGCTATAACGAGTTAAAATAAAACATTGGGCATCATCCGTGACCCATAATGAACGTACCTGCTCATTTTCACAAAGATCGGCCAAGTACTTTCGGTGATATTTCATAAAGAAGAAAAAACCGTTACAGACCGTTACAGCCTTTAAGAACGGCTATAACGGTAAACGAAAACATCGGGCATCATCCGTGACCCATAATGAACATACCTACAATTTTCAGAAAGATAGGCCCAGTAGTTTTTATCTGGAGCGAGTGGAACACATTTTGACCACGGACACACACAGACACAGAGACAGACACACAGACACACAGACAGCATTTCTTCGTTCCCATTCTAAAGTATTCCCTGTTCTATAAGAACTGGGAGTATAAAAATGAAAAGTTGTTTGACTTCAATTGTTTATCATTGTTTTACTATCTCCCACCCTTGTTAAAATCTACTCAAAATCAGAGTGGAAGTGGAGACTGATAATTATAGTAGATATATTCATGCTATTTGTAGCGGTCAGTATATGGATTAACTAACCCTAACCTGGAAAAACAACAAATACATTTTCGAAAGTCTATCATACGAGTCCAGTTTGCATCATTTGTATGATTGCGTAAGCAAGTTAACGTGTGTGTGTTGATATTACGTCAACACCAAGCGTGGGTAGATTTTCATTATCCCATTGATGGCAGATAAAGAAATTAGGAAAGAAAAATAATGTACTGTTTTTTTTTTTCTGTTTGAACTATTGTAGAGTCTAGGCATTCAGTCTAATTTTGAATTACGAAAATATTAACTTATGATAATCATCATCATCCATCATCATCCAGTTGACGTCCTCAGTCATCATGTTGACTATTCTGACGGTTTTTTGTTTGTTTATTTTTGTTTTTGTTTTGTTTTGTTTTTGTTTTTGAATGTAGGTTGACGCAGCAAAAAAAAAAAAAAAAAAAAGAAAGAAAAAAGCAGCAGAGGTTTAATGTAGTTTTCTTGCTCTTGACACAAACATGTCAAGAGTCTTTGCCTCGACTACTGTAACGGGCAGGGCGTTCCACTCTTTTATAGTACGTGGGTAAAAGGACCCCTGTCGATGCAAGGTTCGGCACTGTAGTTGTTGAAGTTGCTGTTCATGTCCTCTACGTTGACGGGTTGGAGCAGGAATCAGCTGGGATCTGTCCATGCAGACCAAACCATGTATGATCTTAAACAGCATGGTCAGTCTGGTGATCTTTCTTCGCTGTCTTAGGGGGTACCAGTCCAGCTGCTTGATGAGGCTGCTAACGTTGGAGGAGTTGTGATAACGTCCTGTGACAAAGCGTGCAGCCCTCCTTGGACAGATTCCAGCTTGTCCTCGTTTGTCTTCGTGTAGGGGTCCCACACAGTGCAGACCTATTCCAGTGTGGGTCGTACCATTGCTTTGTGGGCTGTGGCCTTTATCTGGGTGGCGCTGATCTTGAGGTTACGCCTGAGGAAGCCAAGGGTCTTGTTGCTAGGGTTCGTTACCTAGCTACATAAACAAATCCAAGACTAAGGGAACGTAGGTAACAATGGCACTCGTTCATGGTGGCTACTTGCGTAAGCATTGTTGATTCACCGGACTTGGGATTGGAGGTAATATCATTTAAATCTGGTATCCTGGAGACTTGATCCGTGGCCTTGCGGGGCCCACACGGAAGCCCGAGTTGGGATCGCACAATCAGATCATTGAAATTGTTATATCGAATCGAATCGAATACAAACCTTCAGCCATTCATGGTAAGACGTGACAAGGGTTCAACATGTTTTACTTACTTCGGGAGTTCAGGCATCAGACTCAGCCGTTGTCCAGCAACAGACAACTCTTGTTTGGTCTACATGCACAAATCTATTACAGCAATCATAGTTTCATCGAAATTGTTCGCAGGCAAGGCTGATGAGGCAGTTCCCGTGGGGTTTTCTTGTCTTTTCTCTTTCTCTCTTTTTAAATGGTCTACCTTATTCCTGGTCCCCTCGGTTGCTGAATACTTTACATAGGAATAGTCGGATTCTATACAATCCAGCCACTCGGTCTTTATAACAATTTTATCTTTGTAACAAATCGCGATGTAACATGAGTAGGAAAAGGGAGGTATTTATCTTTGTAACAAATCGCGACGGAACAAAAAATGGGAGGAGAAAAGTGTGGGCCAGTATGCCGCTGTCATTCAGTGGGAACTGATTTGATCAGTAGTTCATCTAACTATTACAAAACGTAAAGTGCTGAGACGACACATACATGAACTGGACGATTTAGACACAGCCGCGATGATCTGTCACAAACATAAACGTGCGATGACTAAACGCGTTCTGGTCGTCTTGATACTGGTATCAGTTGGTGCCATTGTAAGCTATCACTCGCACCGCCTGAGATTGTCTTTAACAAAGCGTCTCAATACCCTGCTCCTGTCCCATCGAACAAGATGGTGCTTAGTCCTCGTTCGGAAGTAAAAGTGAAGGAAGGACACGCGAGACTTCCAGACATGGCCCAAATAGAAGTGAGTTGCTTGTTTTCTCTCTCTCTCTCTCTCTCTCTCTCTCTCTCTCTCTCTCTCTCTCTCTCTCTCTCTCTCTCTCTGTGTGTGTGTGTGTGTTTGCGTGTAACATGGCATTATACATATAAAGGAGAAAAAAAAAAGAAGTAGCGTGATTATTATTACATATAAAAGCATAAGATTGCATTACGTGATGAAACTTAAGGAACACAATTTTACCAGGTTTACGCGAGTACAACTTTGTGTCACGTTTATGCATGTGCAGCTGCAGAGAAAAGCTATAGAATGCTGACCAATGCCAGAGATTCTGGGTAAAGCTCCAACAGAAGCCCCTGAAGTGCTCCAGTGGCAGAGGAGTTGAAACTGTTCAACAAAAGAGAAAGAAGCAAATCCAAACAGATCGTGTACACTGTGACGTAATAATTCTGATGTTCAACGTTGGCACTTCCCTATTCTGGTTCGTTTTGTGTAGATGATATTAAATTCGTGATTATGATGCTTGTTTGGTCATTCTGTAATAAATATCAAATTTCGAAATGAAGACCTAGCTGGCCAGTGGTTTCGAACAGATTGGTGTTGAGCGTCAGAAATTGTAACTGTTATCTTTTAATCCAGAAGCGCTTAATTGAGAAATCGAAAACGGACAGTTTGGTTCAGCAGTACAATTGATGATGTTGATGTAATCGCTGATGTTTAACATCGTAGCCCTGAGAAGATACACTTTGAAGTTTCTCAACACCCAATAGCTAAATTATCTGTTCAATCCACGAGATGATGGCTCATAATGAGGCAGCCATTGTGACTGTACAAATGCCATCCTGACCTTCACAGCTCTTGCCACTAGTGCAGTACCCACATGGAATGCTTGTCTTGTGGCACTGTGTCATACGTACTGATATACACCGCATATACCAGCACACACATACACACAGATGCATGCACATACCGCCAACAGGTATTTACACACACACACACACACACACACACACACACACACACACACACACATATACACACACACGCGCGCGCGCGCGCGCGCGCACGCACGCGCGCGCGCGCGCGCACGCACACACACACATGCAAGGAAAATGTTACAACTATTACATGAATTATGAAGGCTGCTGCATGGTTACATTGTTTTCTCGGAGCTTCCTGCATTGGTACATTTCAAGCTGAACCACAAGCACCCACCGACCAGACCTGCACCTGCAGACTCTGTGCAAGAACATGCCTGTTGGCTTCGGCCTTGTCAACGAGTATGCTTGCTGCGAACGTGGACACGGTCCTTACTAAATCTTCAGCTATGAAGAACTGCCACAGTGACAATACGCCTTTATCAGTAACCCACTGACTATGAAGATAATGCAAAATAAAGTGTAAACAACGTGATTGAGAGACTAGGCTGATTATTGTTGTGTGGTTTACTTACACCTTTTATCGCGTTTCAGAGTTCTACACACCCCCGGGTCGTCGTCGATGATGGAGAAAACATCAAAGTTGGGGAAAACACGGAAGTGCACGTCCTGAGCGCCATCCGGAGGACAGACTTCCCAGTGAAGGAAGCCGCCTTCAACGCTGTTCTTCTCACCTGGACCGGCGGCGGCAGAAAGACAGACCGAACGGACTTCGTCTGCTGCCTCAGCAGGACGCCCGCCTTCAGGGAAGTGACCCAAACTCCTGCCATCCTCACCTTCCGTTCAACCACGCTCCTTGACACGGACATGAAATATGTTCTTTATTCATGCTCCATCAATAACACGGTGTCTTCGTCAACGGCAAAGGATTTCCTATACGTGGCATTCGCCGAAAACACGTGCAACATCAAGATGACAAAGGAAGCTCATGCAATTACTCAGCCTCGTGATGGCCGCAATAAGCTAGCCGTGTGTAAATCCCTCGCCTATGGGAACCTGGATCCCCAGCAGCTCGTGGAATGGTTAGAATTTGCCAAATTGGTGGGAGTGTCGGTGGTACAAGTGCATTATAACGATCTACACGAGACGGCCCTGACTGTACTTAGACATTACCAGAAAGAGGGGTTCCTCATCTTGGCTCCTGTCACCCTTGCAGCCAGGAAAGGTAAGTCAGGAAGATTATGTCATCAGCTGGTTTTAGGACAAGAAGCTGGTTATTACAAAGTCAATAGGATGAATGACGGATTCAGTTCGGTATAAGTAGCTTTCCCTTCTACTGGATCTGATGCCGGACAAGAAGATCACGATGAGTTTAAAGATAATGAAGAAAAATGGGTGCACCAGCCTAATTATCACTTCCGCGTACATTTAAACGTTCAAATCCCCTACCTTCAGCCCTCCCTCTTTTTCCCGACAAAAATGCATTTATAATCGCAACTGCACATTACTGGGTCTTTTTTCAAGTGAACAGAACCTGGATCGATTAAGTGTGACATATAGAAATGAGATGGGATGGAAAGGGAAGAACAATGGTTTAAAGAAACATTTTTTTCTCAGTAAGTGTCACTGAACATGTGCCTGAGGTCTCCGAATGAAATAGAAGTTTAAAACTGCCATCATCACACATTAATAAAGGAACTTGAAAACTTTTTTTTTTTTTTGGCCTTTGAGACTGTTTTCAGCCAGGGCCTTTGTGTGCGTGTTTCAATGCAGTCTTGCAACTGTTAAAACAGAACAGCTGTTCGGGAAAAAAAAAAACCACCACAGCAACGACAACTACAGAGTAACACCTGATCTATTCTAAGTTGTTCTACATCTTTTTGGTGTATGCACAGGCTTTTGTTTCCCTGTGTCAACATAATCAAGATTGTTACTGACCATCTCTTGAATAGTTACATCCGGTTCAATAAAACAACAAATGAACAGTCTACATTAGTTTTTAAGTAAGATACCGTAGTTTACTACTTTGGTATATGAAACATACTACGGTTGAAACAAACAAACAAACAAAGAAAAATACCCATGATAATCAAATTGAATTAGGCAGAATGTATCTCAATTGAACAAAAACACTATTTTACGGCTACGTCTGCTGAGACCACAATCACAGTTCTTAACATTACCGATGCATTACATTACTACACGTGAGAAGGAGACATTAAGGAAATACAGAAATGAATATTTAAGAGATCTCTACTCTTTGCAATATCTGCTTAAATAAATTTTAATGAAAAAAAATACAACAACAGAACATTACAATATGCGAAGTAGTTCAACAATAAGTGTCGGCAATAGTGTGTTCAGAAAATTTTTGTGTTCCTATTTGTAATAAAGGGAGCTACAGGAGACCCTTTACCTTTTACCCGGAAAACAACAACAACAACAACAACAACAACAACAACATGAAGTATAACGAAATAAGAACCATTATCCCGCCTCAATCCATCTCTCTAACTTTCCCCCTCATCTCTGCCCACCCCATTGCTCTATCCAAACACAATGAAAGAGAGAGAGAGAGACAGACAGACAGACAGACAGACTGAGCTACTTGTCATAACTGGCAAAATTTAGATGCAAATGTGTATGTGCGTTAAGTCAAATTGTGTGTGTGTGTGTGTGTGTGTGTGTGTGTGTGTGTGTGTGTATGTGTGTGTGTGTGTGTGTGTGTGTGTGTGTGTGTGTGTGTGTGTGTGCTTGCGTGCGTGCGAGCGAGCGTGTTTGCTTGCGTGCGTGTGCGTTTGCGTGTGTGTGTAAATGTGCTTGCTTGCACAGGTGTTTTCACTATGTGTGTGTGTGTGTGTGTGTGTGTGTGTGTGTGTGTGTGTGTGTTAGAGAGAGAGAGAGGGAGGAGGGATGGGATGCCTCAAAGAAAATGCTTCAATTGCCATTGGCTAGACTCAGATGAACGAGTAATCGTTATCATCTCCTGATACCCATCTCCCATTCCCCAACTTCCCCCCTACCCACCATCCGCCTCCCCTTCCTCAAAAGTATTTCAACTTTTTTTTACTCTGGGCCCTACCCTTGGCTTTAATCTGATTGCCAAACTCTGACATCTGAACATCACTACAGGCTTTGCTTGGGTTCCTGGTCATGTCCGCATCGACACAATGATGTGGCGGGTCAACGTTCTAAGAATGCCACAAAGATTGTGCAGATTCTCTATGCCTCACTGCGATGTAAAGTTCAAGCTCAGATTTACGTCAAAGACCTCAGGCAAAGTGAAAGGAACAAGCAGACGGATAACAAACTTTCAGCTTCGTCTATATGTATATATATTATACATATATATACATATATATATATATATATATATATATATATATATATATATATATATATATATATATTGGGTATTTATATAACGCCTATCCTCGGTCACAGACCAAGCTCTAAGCGCTTTACAATAAAACACACTACCTCACTCACTCAACGGGCTGCCTACCCAGGTAGAGCCGGCCGAAGACCAGCCTACTGGCGCTCATTCAGTCGTTTCCCGTACCATTCAAATATCAGTCACTCATTTTCATTTATCTCATTTATTCCTCCAGTTTCTCACATAGGATGCATGCAATGTTTATATGTGTCCTCCATTTCCACCAGTACACGATGGCACACGAAAACAGTAAGTGATAACAGTAAGTGACTAGTAAGTGACGTCTAAACCTTTGACGACTTTTTATCTCGGCCGCAGGTGGCCGTGAAGAAAAACCAGTTCTGTGCCGATGATACAGAGGCCACTCGGTTTATACCCACTCGTATATTTCAAAAGACGAAGAAGGTGCATTCCAAGTTATGTACCACTCACTAAAAAAAAAAAAAGTAAGAAAAGACACGTTCTTATAGAGTGTTAGGATTTACATAATGTAATGCATAAACACTTTTTAGCGAATTAAATGTAATACATAAACATGTAAATAAAAACGTAATACATAAATTCCAAGAAAACACTGTTCAAAGATATTCCTCCTGATGTGTGTATGTGTGGGTTTTTTTTTTTTTGTTTGTTTGTTTTTGTTTGTTTTTTTTAGTTCCCGAGGGAGGTCAACGATTTTCATCTGATCTACGACTTTACTGGAGAAGGATTTGTGAGCATTTTTTGGGGTGGCACGTTTCTTTTAAGGTCTGTTTTGGTGGGTAGTGCGGAAAAATAAAATGCTTAATGAGTGAAAGATTGAAATTGCGTGGCGTGTACTTTGTGCTTACCAGTTTAGAAACCTTACAGGGCATTTTGCTTATAAATGAGGACAAAATAACGGTAGATGTTACATTTGGATGATCGTGTTATTACTTAGAAAATATGGTTTTGTGTGTGTGTGTGTGTGTGTGTGTGTGTGTGTGTGTGTGTGTGTGTGTGTGTGTGCTATTTCCTATGCTTTTGTAACTAAATTCAAATTCATGAAATTTGTGTATCCCCCTATCACCAGGGCTTTCAAGCTAATGACAGTAAAACATCAAAGTGTGAACTCTCTCTCTCTCTCTCTCTCTCTCTCTCTCTCTCTCTCTCTCTCTCTCTCTCTCTCTCTCTCTCTCTCTGACCTCACGTAAGTTTATGAGACGTAAAATGAAATTGTTTCTAGCTCTTATTCTCCTTTTCATCCAGCTGTTGCTGCTGCTGTTGCTGCTGCTAATGCTGCTGCTTCCACAACTTACATCTGACTTTGTACACTATATCAGTATCGATGTGATAATAGCTCCCTTGAACCGTTGATATGTCGCCCAACACAGCCCCAATGGATATTGTACAACACCTTAAAAAAAAACAAAATGTCATAATACAACATTCATATATACAATCGGCTTGCTCTCATATCCTCTCTCTCTCTCTCTCTCTCTCTCTCTCTCTCTCTCTCTCATCGTTATCAAAAACAGTGTACAGAGATTAATCTTGTTTGTCAGTTGTGCAAGAGGCTCGCGAAAGTGAGGTTTATATTGCACTTTGCTGTCCAGCCCTGGACTCACTTTGAAACCAGTTTATCCCATCTAAACATCATTGACATCCTTCTGCATTGAGACATTTTGTTTGTGACTTTCTAATGGTGAAGATGTTATAAAACATTTTGCCATGCATTTATTTAAGGCGTTCCAAATCCGGTCAGTTACCTGTACCTGATTGATATTGTTCTCCTTTTCTTTGTGTTCAATGCACGATTTTTCCTATTTCTGACCGATGTTGTTCTCCTTTTGGTTGTACCCGATGTAAGATGTTTTGCTTTGTATGTATATACCACCCCCTTCTTAAGAGGCCATGGCATTTTTTAATTGAATCCGTATTCCTCTCTCTCTCTCTCTCTCTCTCTCTCTCTCTCTCTCTCTCTCTCTCTCTCTCTCTCTCTCTCTCTCTCTCTCTCTCTCTCTCCCACTCAGAGCTTTTCTAACCTTTTGTCTTCAAAATGATGGTACGATCGTCACATTCGATATGTCGGTTAATTTTCATTTTTACTATTTGTTCTTTCTTTATCTTCACTTACGTTGTACTGCATGAACTATCTTGAAAAAAGATGCTTTCTGGGGAAAAAAAACAAAAGTATTTCTAGAACACATGTTTAGCTTTCACAGTTAGATTTCTCTGGCAAAAGTCAAGGAATATGTAAAATCAGCCTCCTGATGTTTTTACAAGTTCTTCAGCCTGTTGTTCGAAGTGTCACTAATTATTTGGGGACCGATGCATCGCTTAAAAATGGATGAAAAAAAAATGAAATGAACGATGAAAATAAGAAAGAAAACTTACACTCACTACATTTCTACCCTCAGGGGCAGATCAGTTGGTTACAGTTCTAGATGTCCCTCGCCTATCTCTGTCATTCCCATTCACCCATTCGGTCCATTTCCTACAACAAGATGACCCTCGCCTATCACTGTCATTCTCATTGACCCATTCGGTCTATTTCCTACAACAAGATGCCCATCGCCTATCTCAAGTCATTCTCATTAACCCATTCGGTCCATTTCCTACACCATTCGGATGAGAAAAAAGGACAAGAACCGAAGTATAAACGTCAGGTCGTTTGTTGCCCTTTACTGGTTTGATCTGTGTCCGTTCGTTCCCCGACCCTCTCTCTGTTCCTGACCTCACCCACCTCTCCCATCCGCCCCTCCCTTCCCCAGTCTCTCCTCTCTTCTATTGATCCCTGTGCTCCACATCTTTGCCTGGACAAAGATACATTTCTTTAATAGCTCACTGCTCAAAATATTGATCCCTTCTCCACTCCCTCCTCACCCTTCCTAGTCACTGTGTCCAGTGAGGTCTTGACAGCAAGGGGGGATGTTTCCTCCCTCCCCTTGCCTTGTACCCTGCTCTACTGTTCTACACCCTTCCTCTTTTTCACTCTCTTTTTCTCTCTCAGTCGCGTGC
>JADBJO010011435.1:36625-44125 GCA_016801955.1 Conus betulinus | reverse complement strand
GGATTAAGTCTTAGGTCGGCGTCCCCATCATCTTCGTCGTGATTGTCGTCTTTGTTGAATCATGCTATGAATTCCTCTAACATGGAGTTTAGGTTCGTTTGCTTTATTTTATGCAGTGTATCAAAAATCAGCTCCCAGTTCAATTCGATACTGTTTGTGACTTGGTGCGATTTATTTGTTGCACATTTAGACATCAACAATTAAGTGAGTATATGTAATCAAAATTTGTGTGTGTGTGTGTGTGTGTGTGTGTGTGTGTGTGTGTGTGTGTGTGTGTGTGTGTGTGTGTGTGTGGTTATGGCGACAGGATTCATTCGGATGGTAGGAGAGATTTTTGTGGTAGCCATAGGATTGATTGGGATGTTGATAGATCCTTTTGTGTGATGATTATAGGATTCGTTGGGGTCTTGGAATATTTCAACTCTGATAGTTTGACTGGGGTTCTGTGACAGTTTTTGTGATAGTTTTATTATTCTTTCGGATCTTGGGAGATTTTGATTATGACAGCTTGAGATTCATCAGGGTGTTGTGATATTTCTTGCAATAGCTGTACGATTCATCAGGATGTTATTGTGAGATTTTTGGTGATAACTGTAATATTCACGGATATGCTTTGAGATTTTTGTGATGGCTATAGAATTCATTGGGATGTTGTGGGGGTATTTTGTTTATAGATACAAAAATCACTGGGATGTGAGTCTTTTTTGTTGCGATGGCTATATGATTCATTAGGATGTTGGGAGAATTCATTTTTATATGGTAGCTATAGGGTTCATTAGGATGTTGGCAGATTTTCTTGTGGTCACTATAGAGTAATGTGGAATGCCGGGAGGTTTTTTGAGATGGCTATAGGAGTCTTTTGGATGTTGACAATTTTTAGGTGATACTAGGATCCATTGATATGTTGAGAGTTTTCTTTTGTAATCGCTATGGAATTCATAAGCGTGTTGCGGATCTATAGTGATAGCGTTATGATTCATTGGGATGCTGCCAGAGTCTTTGTTATGGACATGGATTCATTGGGATGTCAAGACATTTTGTGATAGCGATAGGATTCACCGGGAGGTAATTCACCCAGTCAATCAGGAACGGCTGGCTCGTTCATTATTGAGTTATGTGGTTAGTTCATTTTGCCAGAGGACGTTATTGAGCTGTGCAATAATTTGTCCTGAAAAATTCTATTCTTTTGAATATTTTGTTTCGTCATTCTCCCTACCAGCCCCTTCCCTCCTCGATTAATTGATTTATCATTTTGATGTTCGTGCAGAATACCAGGAAGAGACATCCGGTTGCAGGCGTGTTCCTTGCGCATGCGTACCAGAACTTCTTAGACTGCCTGACAGCGATCCCGAAAATGCAATCTCTTATACGCGTCGCCTGGAGAGGACACGGAATGAATTTATCGACAGAGTGATCAGCCAAAAAAGCTCCCCGAAGATCGTCTACATCCCGGACAAGATGGTCGCAGTGGAGACCCACAGTGTCACCGCGATGAGGAAACCATATGAAGTGTGAGCCAGATCTTTTTCCATTGTAACATAAGTGTGAAAGAGAGAGAGAACGAGAGGAGAGAGAGAGAGAGAGAGAGAGAAAGAGAGAGCATTTCATTGTCTATCACTGTACAAAACCTTACATTAATATAATATGAAAAGAGAGCATGTGCGTGCATGCACACACACACACACACACACACACACACACACACACACACACACACACACACGCACGCACGCACGCACGCATGCACGCACACACGCGCGCACACACACACACACACACACACACACACACACACACACACACACACACACACACACACAGACAGAGAGAGAGACTTTTATGCAAAATCTTATTTTGATATCATAACTTACAGCGGTTTAATATACTGCAGAGCTTATCAAGACATGTTTCCTGTGTTTGCGTAATTCATATTTTAACAAAAGAGACTTTCTATATGCATATTGATTTCTGGTATCAGTGAATGCTGCTATTTCTTGATTTCATTTGCTCATTTTATCTTACTTTGAAAATATGTTTCTGTTTGCTTGTTGTTGTTTATTTCTTTCACTGATTCACTCATGCAATCATCCACCTGTTCAATGAATGACTTGTGAGTTGATTTTAACGTGGTGACAGCCCTGATATGGCCCTTTGCGGTCGGCTGGGCTATAAGCAGCATTATCTTATATTATCTTATCCACCTGTCCAGCCATTCAAGCATTCATTCATTCACTCTTTCTTTCTTTCTCTCACTCTTGTCTCTTTTTTTTGTTGTTGTTTTTTTCTTCCTTTGTTTTGTTCCTCTTCAACCATTAACTTGTTCACTTAGCTGGTCATGTATTATGTTATTTTCTTTTTAATTCCTTAATTTTGTAACTGTTTGAGTATCTATTTATTGATTAATGCCTCACCTATCACCGATTCCAAGCATCCATTCACCTTCCACTTCATTCATATTTTTCTGTCTTCCCCTTTTCTATGCGACTATGAGTGGTCTGTCCATGACGATCTGCAGGGAAGTGACCATTTCCCTGTTCTTTTAAACTGTATTTAACTGAAACCGCCTCTCTCTCACAACATCTTAATTATAAGAAGGCAAACTGGAATCTTTTTGCATCCAGTATTTCAACAGAATTCCAGGAAATTGATTTTCTTCAGAGTCCAGACGCAGCAGAATCTCTGGCCAATATTGTGATAAGCTGTGCTAAAACCTGTATTCCAATGTCTTCCGACAAACTCCAACTGCCCAAAACACCCTGGTTTAATTTTGACTGCCAACAAATCTCAAAAATACGCAAACGGGCTCAGCGTCGGGTATACCAACGACCTTCAGGTCCCAACGCTCGAGCCCATCAGAAACTCCGTGCTAAATCGAGACACGCTTTCAAAATCAGTAAACGTCAGTCTTGGAGAAACTTCTGCTCCGGGCTGACGTCTAAAACTTCAAAGAAAAAAGTTTGGAACATCATCAGAAAAATCAAAGGGAAGAACACCAACCCCTCCATTCATCACCTGAAACTTTCCGATGCTCTGATCACTGACAAACAAGGTGTTGCCAATCTGTTGGCCTCTCCACCATCCAACAGAATTCCTCATCTTCAAATAAATCTGCAGCCTTTTTAAGAAACAAGCAAATCAGAGAGAAATCTTCATACAGTTTTTCACATCAGACACTCTGAAGCCTACAATCTTCCTTTTTCGATCAACGAACTAAATCAGCTTTGCAAACCTGCAATGATTCTGCCCCTGGTCTGGATGACATTCATTATCAGGTTTTGAAACACCTCCCAGAAAGCTGTCTCCAGACCCTTCTTAAAGTCTATAACCATATCTGGACCACAGGGTGCTTTCCGCCCTCCTGGCGGAAAGCCCTGATCATTCCCATCCCAAAGCCTGGAAAGGACCCCTACCAACCCAAACTATCGCCCAATAGCTCTGACCAGCTGCCTCTGTAAGCTGATGGAAAAGATGGTCAACTCCCGTCTGATGTGGAAGCTGGAAACCGATGGCCTTTTGGCCAGTGTACAGTACCACTCGACGACAGTTGACCATTTTAGTCCGTCTGGAAACCACCATCCGCAACGCCTTTGTCAATAAGCAGCATGTGGTCGCTATCTTTTTCGACCTAGAAAAAGCGTATGACACCACGTGGAAATCATGAATTCTTATGGATTTGCATAAACTTGGTTTTCGTGGTTATCTGCCTCTGTTTATCGAAAACTTTCTGGCTGATCGACAATTCCAGGTGGTGTTGGCACCACACTCTCGGACATCCATGGGCAGGAGTTGGGTGTACCTCAGGGGAGCATCTTTTCTCCTGCCCTTTTCAGCATTAAAATCAACGACATTGTGAAATCGGTAAGCCAGGGCTCTGAATCCTCTTTTGTTTGTTGACGCCTTCGTGCTGTATGCAGTTGAAGTTTCTTACGCCAGCGTACAGCGTCGACTCCAACTTTGTGTCAACAAGATTCAACAGTGGGCCGAGGAAAACGGGTTTACCTTCTCACGTACCCAAACCCAGTCATCCCATTTTCACAATTTTCGTCAGTTTTTCCTGATCCTGAAATTCTTCTGGATAAGTCCACCATTCCAGCTGTTAAGGAAGCGAAATTTCTGGGGGTTATTTTTGATTAAAAAAACTCAACTTTCTCAGCCACATTAAAAACCTCAAAACTTCTTGCCAGAAAGCTCTGAATATTCTACGGGTCGTAGCACACACACTGACTGGGGCGCTGATAAGAAAACTTTGCTGCACCTCTACAGAGCCTTTGGTCCGTTCCAAACTGGACTATGGTTGTGCTGTGTGCAGCTCTGCAAGACCGTCTTATCTAAAACTTTTGGACCCTGTTCACCATCAAGGGCTTTGTCTCTGTCTTGGAGCATTCCGCACCACCCCTGTGTACAGCCTGTACGCAGAGGCAGGTGAACCTTCACTGTCCAACCGCAGGCTGAAACTATCTTTGAATTATTATATCAGACTGTTCTCGGAACCGGAAAACCCTGCCTATGACTGTGTCTTTGACCCTCAGTTCCAAGCAAATTCGAAAACAACCCTAACTGTATTCCGCCCTTTGGTCTTCGTATGCAGCGTCACGCGCGGAATGCAGGTCTAGACCTAGGAGTTGTGTCTGATTTTTCCAAGTTTCCAAATGAGCCTCCGTGGACCTTTTTCACACCAGAGATTCGTTTTGATCTTGCAGCTTTTCGCAAAGAGTCTACCAGCTCTCTGGCATACAAGGCGTTGTATGCTGAGCTCTGTTCAAAATTCCCATCCTTCGAGGGAAAACTATTTCATATGGTGCATATAAGAAGAAAGAAGAACACAGACAAGAAAAACACATTATTAAAAGATATTAACGAATAGAAAATAACTTAGATGCTCATGCTCTTGATACTCTTCAAGAGAAAAAAAACAACTTGGAAGAAATAAGAAATAAAAGGCTTGAAGGAATGCTGGTAAGATCAAGAGCCTTGTGGCTACGGGACGGCGAAAAGACAAGCAGGTATTTTTGTAACTTGGAAAAAAGGAACTTCATTGATAAAACAATATGTTATGTACAAAACAATGATGGTGAGACTATATTTGATGACAGGGGTATCCTAAAAGAAACACAAGCTTTTTATGAAAGCCTGTACAGAGAGAGGGAGAGTCATGATGTTGATTTAGATAACCTTATTTTTGATGCTCCGAAACTTGACGAAGCAGATAAAGAATATCTGGAAGGGGAGATTACGTATGCTGAGGCACATGCTGCTCTGAAAGAAATGAAAAACAATAAAAAGCCCCGGAAGTGACGGCTTTACTACCGAGTTTTATATAATTCTTTTTTCGTGACATTGGTATTTTCTTGGTCCGCTCATTGAATTTCGGATTCTCATCAGGACAGATGTCGGTTACTCAGCGGTTGGGTATAATTTCTATGTTACCAAAAGATAACAAACCGAAACAGCTTCTAAAAAAACTGGCGCCCAATTTCTTTGCTGAATACTGCATACAAGATAGCTTCATCATCCATCGCTAATAGACTCAAACCTATGTTACATAAACTAATTAATAAAGATCAACCGTTTTTTTAAAAGGAAGATACATTGGTGAAAATATTCGGCTGCTTTATGATGTGTTGTTAATTACTGAAAAACAGAATATCCCGGGCCAGATTCTTACAGTAGACTTTGAGAAAGCCTTTGACTCGGTATCATGGAGATTTATAGATAAAGTGTTGGATTTTTTTAACTTTGGACCCCATATAAAAAAGATGGATAAAGGCTTTTTATAATGATATAACAACCTGTGTCTCCGTTAATGGGAATTACACCCCCTTCTTTAAAATATCCAGGGGAGTCCGCCAGGGAGATCCTCTATCTCCTTATTATATCTTTTTTGTGTGCTGAAATTTTGTCCTTATTAATGCGTAAGAATAATCAAATTAAAGGATTAACTATAAATGGCAAGAAGCATCTATTGTCGCAGTTTGCAGATGACACAACTGTTTATTTAGACGGAAGTGAAATGTCTTTCCGAGAAGCAGTTAGATTACTAGAACAATTCACATTAATGTCGGGTCTAAAGATAAATCATGAAAAAAAACAAACATAAATTTGGATTGGCAGCATGAAAAACTCCTCCATAAGATATATGAGGGATAAGAACTTTTGTTGGGATCCTGGGATTTTTACCGTACTTGGGATCAAATTTTCTACAAATATTGATAGTATTGTCGATCTTAATTTTGACAATAAGCTTCTGCAGATTAAAAGCATTCTAGCTAAATGGAATAAAAGACTTCTAACACCTTTTGGAAAAATTACTGTTATAAAAACTTTGGCAATGTCAAAAATCGTACATTTATTCAGTAATCTTCCAGATCCCAAGGATAATTTTTTACAGGAACTTGACACATTGTTCTTCAAGTTTTTGTGGGATGGGAAATCAAATCGAGTAAGTAAAAAAAGTGTGTGCCAAAATTATGAAAATGGTGGATTAAGAATGTTGAATGTTTTCGCATTCTTGTCGTCTGTTAAAATATCCTGGTTAAAAAGAATATTCTATGGCAACCCTAATAATCTTCAGGATTTTGCCTCTTTCTTTGTTCCAGGACTGGACAAACTTAAAGTGCTGGGTAGTGAATATGTCAATACATTACTGACTAGAACAAACAATACCTTTTGGAGGGATGTCCTCAAACATTAAAAAAAAAATTATCTTTAAAATGTATATCGAGTAATATTCATGATTTTGTCTCTCTGATTGTATTCATTATAATATTAATATATTAAGAGATAGGAGGATTGTCTACGTTAAACAATGGGTGGAGGAAGGTATATGGCAAGTGAGAGACTTGATGAATGATGAGGAAGGTTTTTCCTCTCATTTGAAAACTTCCGTAGAAAATTTCCCCAATGTAAAGACTAATTATTTACTGTTTGCTGGTGTTATCGAGGCAGTAAAGACATATCAAAATAAAGTCCAATGCACATTGACGCCAAGATATAAATTACAGGATCCAAAAAATTGGACAATGATTTTAAAAGGAATAAAATGCGCGTATATTCAGTTCTTGTTGACTCGCCCATTCGTCCTGCAGTCTTAATAAATGGAATACCTACTATGCAAACTTGCCTTGGAAAAACATATTTAGAAAATATCTAATTTCGACCACTGACACACAGTTAAGATGGTTCCAGTATAGATTGTTACTTAGAATCCTTCCGACAGGCAGATATCTATTTCTTCGCAAAATTATTGAATCGTCTCTGTGTGCCTTGTGTGATGAGGAAGAAGAAACTATTATACATTTATTTTGGAACTGTCATGCCGCCAAAAATTTTTGGAACAGTCTGGAGAGACTGCTGAACAGCACTTGTGAAACGTGTGTTAATCTAACTTTTTCTGAAAAATCTTATTTTATTTGGGACCAGTGAGGGCGTTATCACTGATCAGGTGTTAGATCTGATACTTTTATTGGCTATTCGACCATCATGGCTCCCGTATAAAACCTC
>JADBJO010011435.1:17500-32978 GCA_016801955.1 Conus betulinus | reverse complement strand
TCCTTCCGTGTACTTCCTTTGTACACTTCTGATCTTGTGTTTTTGCGTGCGTGTGTGCTTGCGGTGCGCATTTGCATGCAAGCATGTTTAGTAGTACTTTCCTCTCCTTCGCCGAATCCGGCGTTGCTCTCAGCAATAATGCATTTGCTTGTGGCTGCACTTTATTCAGAACGACACTGAGCATTTCTTTGCTGACGATTTGCTTTCTTTGGTAAGAAAGAACATCTCCAAGAAAGGGGAAAAAAAACACTGGATGCCATTTGTAAATGTTGTCCTGCATGAGCTGGAGAAACTGAGACTTTTAACAGAGATGTAACAGTGATGGCTTTGAGGGAGATTTGGGAGGACACTGGCCCCTTATCACCATCCATATGCCTGTGGTATACAGAGAAGGATTGAGAATGAGGTGGTGATCTTTTGCATGATTCACAGAAAGGCATGGACGTGTGGTGTTCGGGTGATGGTCGTGGTGGTGGTGAATTAAACGTGTTCCAATCCTGATGTGGTGGATGGAAAGGTATAGAGGGTGAAGAGAGGTGGTATGACAGCACATCCACTTATTGCCTGAAACTGTATGTATATGTCTTTAGTTTATTCGGTTTCTTTTTACTGTCGGATCCTCAAATGAATTGATACCTTCCGAAATTTCTGTTTTGTCCTTTTCTTTCGAATTTGATTAGCGAAAATACAGTATTGCTGTATTTTTTGAGGAGTTGTTTTGTATCTTGGTTACCATTTACAAACTAATTCAGAATGGAAATATCATTTTGCTCAGACCTACAGATCTGCACCTTATTCATCAAGATTGATTTGATTTTTTTACGAGTAATGATTTCGAATGACGATTGTTCTGTGAAAGTACGCATTCATTTTTATTTATCGTAAAACTCGTTGTTCTTTTTTTCATTCTTGAGAGGAGACTGGAAACAGTATAGCTTAGTGTATGAGTCGATTGGTCTACAGTTTAGAGACATTAATATTATGTTCCTTCCCCTACTGGACAACTCTTTCAGGCTGCATTTGGCCTGTCACTTCACCTGGAAATTTTGGCGACACTGATACCTTCTTTTTACCCTAAAGGGGAGAGGAGAGGGAATGCTTTATTAAGTGCCTGGTCATGAATTTGAGTTGCATAGGTGTGTCACGCGTGAAGTAAAAGAAATCACAATATTGTCCTGTGCACTGGGGGATGGATTCATTGAGGATGGGAGCACTGACGGTACACGTACCACTGAAATTACTGTCGAGTCTGTCTCTGAATCTAACAATGTATATATAGAAGGATTTAGAGCAGTTGGAAATGAAGGAATGAGCAAGGTGGCCATCATCTGTGGCATACATAAAACCAGACACAACTCGTATTTCTTCATATACCTCACTGGACTCAATGCACCGAAACGGCTCCCGATCTGAGTTTAACACCAGGGAGTCAGTTTGGTTCTGCCCTATATTATCTCTAAGGAGTCAATCTGCCCCTGTCTCATATACAAACACCAGGGATCCAGTCTGGTCCTGTCCTATTTTAAACTTCAGGAAGTTACTCTGATTCTGCCAGACATCAGCTTCAGGAAACCAGTCTGATCCTGCACCATTTTATCCCGGGAAAGTCTGTCAGGTTTTGGCCCTTGTATTTACTTCGAAGAGTCAGCCTCTCCATACCCCAGTATCCTCACCCCTTCCCTCACACTGGCCTCAATTCACTACCCGAGAGTCAATGTGGCACAGGTCTTGAATAACCCCCAACCTGTTTATGATTAATTTGGACTGTTACGGTTGATAAAGCAGAAGCATCATAATGCACTGTACTTGAATATGTAAAACTATGAGGATGATGTCCCGAGATCTTCCTGGAAATTAATCTAAGACAAGTCAGTAGTGTCCCCCCTCCCCCTTTACTCTCTTTTCAGCACACACGTTATGGTTGAGCTATAGCCACATTAAGGGAAGGAAGCGCTAGGACTGTTACTTTGCGTTAGCTAACTATTTGCGGCATGGTAAGGATGGTGCTAAGTTCATCTCCAGGCGGTTGATTAGGAAAAAGACGAAAATGGCCCTGCCCCTACACATATATGGCTATGTAATATGTACCCACATCACGTTTCTTGGGACATAAAGCATTATCAGCTTCATTTCCCACAGTTCAGCGAAACGAGGATGTGATCAATCCTCCCCGGGGAGTTAACATGGAACAGAACTCCAGATCAGTACCCAACCCCTCCCCCATCTCCTCAAGATTTGATTATGATTTTTTTTGCTCGTTTGAGGACTGATAAATTTCAAACGGGACTTTTCATAGATCATTATAATGAGAATGATGCCCGCCCTCTCTCACCCTTCCTTCACTTAACACGCCGCCATGAATGTTAGTACACATTCCCTCAGGAAATGAAATGCACTGCGTAACCACTTTTTCGCCAGGGTGAATGACCAGAGACAGGAAAAAGAGGGGGGTGGGGCAGGGATTATTCGGGGCTTTAGAATGACGCTACGCTGATACAACGCGGATTTGAACTCTGTAAGTACACAATGAATGTACAGGCAGTTAGAGGATTGGGGTTATTCTGGGCCTGCTCCCAAAATGACTCTCTACGTGCCCGAGAATTTTGTCACCTGGAGTTGTTTTTGTACGAAAGATTTTGCTCCCAATAACTCCAGTCTAGGGCATTGCCAGATCAGCACTAATGTCCTCTTCCATCCACACACACACACACACACACACACACACACACAGAGACTTGCACCAAAAACCAGGTTTTCTGTAGATCACAACTTGCTAGTTATGAAAGCTGCATGTCTGAACTCGGCTGCCTCTGAATAGTCGAAGTAATATAAACTCATAGTCATACCAGTACTGAATAATCAACGAGCATTATTGCGAAACACATTATGATCAGTTATAGATAGATAGAGAGATAGATAGATAGTTTACGTAGAAAGATAGATACATTGAAACACACACACACACACACACACACACACACACACACACATACACACACACACATATATATATATATATATATATATATATAATATATATATATATATATATATATATATATATATTATTAAAAGAAATATCTATCTATCTATATTATAGTATATATATATATATATATATATATATATATATATGTTTGAGTGAAATTTTTAACACTGTTCACGCGATTTGAATATAAACAGGCGTTGAACTGTATCGGTGCGCACTCTGAGAATGGAACAGATGATTTAGTTGAAGAAGAGGCGGAAAAGGCAGAGGCCTAACACATACAGAAGTATGTGATTGTAGTTGATTGACCGGTACTCAAGCCGTAAGTATCTAATTTTTATATTGTGAGAATCTAGATGATTCTCCATTTTGTTTTCAACGGTTTATTGTCGGAACCGAAACTATTTTTGAAAAATTGAAGAGTTCAAAAATGTTAAAGTGTAACATGACTGCTAACTGGCTGGCAGTGTTTTGAACTCGTGTTTATCTGGTTTGTTATAGCTGGGCCCGACTCCCCGTGCGGTAGAGGAAAGAAGAGACTGGAGATCGGGCACTAAGGTGGATGGCCGGGGGCTGCGCGCGTTCCCCGGGCCAAGTTCCGATCCGCGGGAAGATCCAGGTTGGGCAAAAGTTTGTCGCCGACCAGTAGTTGTGATATGTAATGGGCAGGCATGGGGGATCCCCGCACAGAGGAAGCCAGTTCCGGACACCACACAGAGAGTGTGTGCGGACACTTGCAGTGAGTAAACCTGCAAAATCAGTATCGTGTGCAGAAGAAGAGTGCTTGATTGGTTGCACCAGCTGAAAGGATTACAGATTATGAAAATATATAAGCTTTGATTGATGCTTGTGTGGGTGCTTACTGTTTCATCTATGCATATAGTGCAGTTCTTAATGGTTTCATCTTGCATATTCTGTTGGGTTCGACAGGAAGTGTATGGATCATGCAAGTGTTGTGCTTAAGATGTGGATTATGTATTTTGGAGATATTGAGGTGATCCATGGATAAAAAGTGTTGATTCCTTTGATGAATATACTTTGTGCATTTGATATGTATATATAGTACTTCTGGTTTTGGGTTCCTCTGTGGGGTATCCTTTTGCAAGATTTCTCCGGTGGAAAAATCTTACCCCGGGAAGGGGGGTGTCATGTAATGCGGAGCGATATTTCGTATGCTACGCGATTACATGAGACAGTACAGATTAACAAAAAGATTATTGATTCGTGCGTTACACTATAGGTTAGTCGTGTGACACAAGGGAGCGTATTGACTGAACGTGGCCCAGGTTTTGAGTGAAATTTTTAAACACTGTTCACGCGATTTGAATATAAACAGGCGTTGACCTGTATCGTGCGCACTCTGAGAATGGAACAGATGATTTAGATGAAGAAGAGGCGGACTGTGCCCATTGATAAAGGCAGAGGCCTAACACATACAGAAGTATGTGAATTGTAGTTGATTGACCGGTACTCAAGCCGTAAGTATCTAATTTTATATTGTGAGAATCTAGATGATTCTTCTCCATTTTGTTTTTTTCAACGGTTTATTGTCGGAACCGAAACTATGTTTGAAAAAATTGAAGAGTTCAAAAATGTTAAAGTGTAACATGACTGCTAACTGGCTGGCAGTGTTTTGAACTCGTGTTTATCTGGTTTGTTATAGCTGGGCCGACTCCCCGTGCGGTAGAGGAAAGAAGAGACTGGGAGATCGGGCACTAAGGTGGATGGCCGGGGCGCGCGCGCGTTCCCGGGCCAAGTTCCGATCCGCGGGAAGATCCAGGTTGGGCAAAAGTTTGTCGCCGACCAGTAGTTGTGATATGTAATGGGCAGTATGGGATCCCCGCACAGAGGAAGCCAGTTCCGGACACCACAGAGAGTGTGTGCGGACACTTGCAGTGAGTAAACCTGCAAAATCAGTATCTGTGCAGAAGAAGAGTGCTTGATTGGTTGCACCAGCTGAAAGATTACAGATTATGAAAATATATAAGCTTTGATTGATGCCAGAGTAAAGAACCCCCATGGGATTTTAAAAGATTAAGGAGGGGATGAATCAAAATTGACCTTTGTTTGCGCCTTATGTGTATCCCCCCCCCCCCCCTCCTCCCCCCCTCCCCCCCCCTCCTTTTCCTCTCCCATAATCCCCTCTGTCATTTCCTTCTGGCGGCCATTCTCCACATGGACATCAGATAAGTCTCTCTTCGTTCTTTGTTTTGTACTGTCCTAATGTTAAATGTGATCTATTTTTTTTTTTTTTTCTTGAAGAAGAACCAAGAGGTCGAAATGCATCGTGTCTTGTCAGATGAACAAGAAGAAGAAGAAAAAGAGGAAGGAGTAGCATGAGAGTCAGTATTAATACATGGTTATGGTAGCAATCGTCGTCATGATGATAACAATGATGATGAAAAATAAATAAATGAAAAAATGATGATAATGATAATAATAATAATAATAATAATAATAATAATAATAATAATAATAATAATTGCAGTAATAGTAAATAATATAATGATATTAACAATAATGCTGATAGTGATGATGATGATTAATGATGATGATGATGATCATCATCATCATACGATCATGATTTCTTTCTGTCTCTCTCTCTGTCTCTCTGTCTCTGTCTCTGTCTCTCTCTCTCTCTCTCCTCTCTCTCTCTCTCTCTCTCCTCTCTCTCGTCTCTCTCTCTCGCTTCTCTAGAGATTTTACCGTCTCCTTTCCGTCTCTCACCCCTCTTCTCTGTCCATTCCATAATTTCAGTCTTTCATACCCGTCACTGTTTGCACCACCAAGATAGAAGAGGTACGTGACTATTTATTCGGACTTGTTGCCTTTTTTTTTTTAAATACTGTCCTGCTTGAAGAAGTCCTAATAGATCGGAACGCATAGTGTCTGGTTTGTAATTTGTTTGTTCCTTCGTTTGAAGGCTCAGTAATTTCATTATTTGCTGTAATACTTCATAATTATGCGTTTCTGATCCTATCCCGTATAAGTGTCCTTAAGCAGCATTTTCTTACTTGGTGCTTGGGTTGGGCAACCTACCCTAGGGTCAGACTTGGGTCGGGTGCTTTAGGCGGCTGACCCCCTTCTCTGCCCCCCGTCCCCTTGTCGTTTACAATGCTTTTTGGTGCATATTGTATTTCATTTATTGTGTTTTCTCTTGTTCATTTCTTTCATATGCAGCACACCCACTACACACAATGACACCCTCCCCCCCCCCCCCCCCCCCCCCCCCCCCTCTCACTCTCCCTTCCCTGTCCTCGTCTCTCTCTCACTCTCCAGTCTTCCTCTACTTTCACTCTCTCTCTCTCTCTCTCTCTCTCTCTCTCTCTCTCTCTCTCTCTCTCTCTCTCTCTCTCTCTCTCCCTCTCTCTCTCTCCTTTTCCTCCTCCTCGCTTCACTCTACTCTACCCTTTTTCTCGTGCCATCTTCCTCGAACACACTCACCCTCTCTCCCACTGCCCCTCTTTCAACTTCATTCACCACTTTGGCTTCACAAGGGGAGTATTGCGCATGTTAATGTCTGTACTGTTTTCATTGTTTTGTCGCTGAGGAAGGCTTATTGCCGAAAATTTCTTGTCTTGTTTTTTGTGTCGTGCATTAAAGTGCATTACTTTTACACTTTGTTTTTGTGTGCTCTTCCGCTTTTTTTTTTTTTGTCGTTTTCTCGTTTTCTTATTGAGTTTCAGTGTTCAGCTTATTCCTTCCGTGAAGGGTTTGCAGAGCCAACCTGAACTCTGCAGAATCATTTCCTTCCAGCCTGTCTTTGGTTCATTATTATTTCAACAGATGGAAAGCCTTATAAGAAATCACTCACGATTTTAGGGTCTCCGTGCTCCATGGAAGAGCAATACCAGCATTCCATGTTTCCAGACCTGTCCTCTTTTTTTCGTTTGTGTAGAAGCTGTCCATGTACATGTGGGGATGTTCTATTGCCTCTAAACAGATCACAAGCCGCTTAATTACCTATAGACGAACAATTTTGAAGAATGCTCGTCTGACCCGTTGGGCTTTGCCACTCAGGGGGTACCATTTCTCTACACCAGCCTGTCTTGATTTCTTCACCAAACTGCTGACGTTTTTCTTCTCGCTCCCAGTTTAGCAACTGATCCCCTGATCTATCACATTGTGTGCACATTCTCTCTCTCTCTCTCTCTCCCCTTCTCTCTCTCAGGCTCCTCTCTCTCTCTCTCTCTCTCTCTCTCTCTCTCTCTCTCTCTCTCTCTCTCTCTCTCTCTCTCTCTCTCTCTGTGTGTGTGTGTGTGTGTGTGTGTGTGTGTGTGTGTGTGTGTGTGTGTGTGTGTGTGTGTGTGCGTGCGTGTGTGTGTGTTTGTGTGTGTGCGTGTGTGCGTGCGTGCGTGCGTGCGTGCGTGCGTGGGTGCGCGCGCACGCGTGTGTGTGTGTGTGTTGTGTGTGTGTGTGTGTGTGTGTGTGTGTGTGTTTTCTCTCTTTCAAGGTCCACAACAAATACCACCACTATCACCACCACGCTGTCTGGAAACAATCACATTACTTCCAAAACTGTGTTCACAACTGTAAATGTCGCCGTTCAGATTTAATTCCGTTTGGATAATGTACGTGTCAACTTTTTAAAGACCGTTGATGAATCCCTATCTTATCTCCCCCACCACCCATCTTCTCCAATCTCTCATCTATATTCCTCCTCTGTTGGCATCCTCCAACCCTTTTTTGTTAATGACAACCGGATAATAACGGGTTTTCTCTGTTTGTTTTAACAAAATTATGAAATTATAATTAACAAAATATGAAACTCTTCACTGGCTGCACAAGGGAACCATCGCAATCCCTTTTAAAGGCAGATATATTTGTATTGCCTGCTCCGAGGTCGGAACTCACCAGGGAGACACGGCTGGCTTTATAATTGAGGTTATTTGTATTTGTTTCTGTCTGTCTTTGTGTTTGTCTTTTGATCTCCCTTGCATCCTTGGTGGATCCTCAAGGGTAGGCTCAAAGATTGCCCCCTACATTTTATACTATTTGCATAATATCTGTAGTTTTTCAGCAACTTTTTTTTCCTCCCCACACTTTCGTTTGGTTTCCTTTACTACTCTTTGCTGGCTGCTTCGGGGGTGCTATTGGATTCTTTTTTGCACCCTTGGTGGTGAGAACACCATGGTATTATGGACTGTGGTGTGTCTCTATTTGACGCCAGGAGCGCAGATACAGCCAGCCGTGTCTCCCTGATGAGTTCCGATCCAGCGGACGAAAGGCCTCGGAGCAGGCAATACAAATATATCTGCCTTTAAAAGGGATTGCGATGGTTCCCTTGTGCAGCCAGTGAAAAGTTTTTATCTATTTTTTTAATTTCATGTTCCCAGTTTTTTTTGCATTTTCAATCTCCTGCCCGCCCCCCCCCCCCCCCCCCCCCCCCCCCCCCCTTTTAGTTCAAAGTTTTGCCAAGTCGTTGCTGTGAAGACAATTCAGTTGTTGGCCTGCGCTTGTTTTCCCCCCACTATTAGATTGTTCGTCTTCGTATTTGTCTGACTTTATTCAAGTTTAAAAGGCTGTGCCAGTCTTGAATAAAAGTTACTCTGTTAGGTTTCCTTATGGGAGCAAAAACTACCCCACTTGTTTACTGTTTACAGCTTGAGTCTGAAAACATCCAAGAAATATTATAACTTCTCAACTCGGATGTAATTTGTTCTACCACTCAGAATAACCCACTACAGTAACTTTCTTTTTTTTTAAGGCGTGCTGATGAAGACTGTAGAATCCAGTAGATATATTCACGTGATAGTTTATTCATGGAACACATCATGACCAGTTTGCTCGAAGGTGATGTCAACACAAATCAATATCGGTGTGAAGGCCATCTGGAATCTCCTTTTCGCAGATGAAATCGATGACCTCGCCGGCAATGAACAAGAACTCACCGATGTCAAAAGAGTGGACGAGACACCAACAAGATATGACATAGAAATCATCGTGGAGAAGATTATTTACAGGCTTGTTTTGAATGTACAGATTGGAATTTGTTTTTGAATTCTAGTTTTGACATTAACGAAGCCACCGATGTTATTTCCAGCTACATTTCTTTCTGTGAACACATGATTGTACCTACTAAAACTATCAAAATATTTCCCAACAACAAACCTTGGGTTACAAAAATCTCTGAAAATAACTCTAAATGAGAAAAAAGAGTTTTTCAATCGGGCAATAAAAGCGATCGTAAGGTTGTACAAAAGAAACTGCAAACGGAGATTGAAGAATCAAAGAGAGCTTACAAGAGAAAAGTTGAAAACATGTTCCAGAATGGAAATATGCGAGATGCATGGAAAGGAATAAAGGTTTTATCAGGTTCAGGAAAATGTTCAAACCAAAATATTAGTAACAAAAAAACAGCAAAAGAACAGAAGCAATTTGCAGAAAAGCTGAACGATTTTTACTGTAGATTTGATGATAAAGATTTTAGTAAAGAATTAAAGGAAGTGAAGGAAGAACTCCAAAGCAATGTTAAAAACGGTGTTGATGGAAGTGATTCTGTTGTGATTGAGGAAAATGATGTTCAGTTTTTTTTTTTCAAACGTTTAAATGTGAGAAAGGCGGCCCTGATAATATCTGTGGAAAATTGTTGAAGGTGTGTGCTTCTCAGCTCTCCTATGTTTACAGTCGTTTGTTTACCTGGTCACTTAGAGAATGTATAATTCCTGTTTTATGGAAAAATGCCACTGTATGTCCTGTTCCCAAAAAACGCAACCCAAGCTGTTTAAATGATTACCGACCAGTTGCCCTCACATCTGTTGCAATGAAATGTCTTGAAAGAATTGTCCTCGGTTATGTTTTAAAAGATATACTACACAGTACCAAGACCCGTTTCAGTTCGCATACCAACAGAACAGATCAACAGATGATGCCACACTCACACACTTCTCCATCATGCTTTTTCACACCTCGAAAAACCTGCCTCCTTTGTACGCATTCTCTTTTATTGATTTCTCATCAGCATTCAACACCATACAACCACATCTGATGGCAAAGAAACTCATTAACATAAATGTGGTAACAAGCTCATTCTTTGGATAATTGATTTTCTTACACAGAGGACACAGTCTGTTCGATATCAAAGTGTTGTTTCGTCTTCCAGAGTCATTTCAACTGGCGCACCCCAGGGTACTGTTTTATCACCAGTGCTTTTTACTCTGTACACAAATGATTGTTCAGGAAGTGATTCAACTTTGTACATTAAATATTCAGATGACTCAGCACTTGTGGATCTTTCCAACTCTGATTCTGTTTACTTCAAGGAGGTTCAAAGATTTGTTGACTGGTGCGATCATAACTATCTTGATCTGAATGTAACAAAAACGAAAGAAATGTTGATTGATTTTAGAAAGAATCCAAAAGCTGTACCACCACTTTTTATCAAAAGGTGCTGAAGTAGAACGTGTTGAATCATACAAATATTTAGGAACTTTTATAGATAATAAGCTGAATTTTAAATCCCATGTTGAGTATGTCCAAAAAAATGTCAAACCAGATTATATTGTCTTCGCAAGCTGCGATCATTTCATGTGAATACTGACATTCTTCGGACATTTTATTCATGCTTCTTGGAATCTGTTCTAACTTTCTCATTTATGTGTTGGTATGGTGGGTTGACTGTGAAGAGCAGAAAAATGTGCTTGAGAAAGTGGTGAACGTGGGAGGAAAAATCGTTGGTTAGAGACAAAAAAGTCTGAGTGAGCTATACAGGTGCCGTGTTGTTTGTAAAGCGAAGAAGATTACGTGTGACCAGACCCACGTTCTTGCAAATCAGTATGACCTTCTTCAGTCAGGACGAACGATATCGATCGGTTAAAGGCAGAAGTGTCAGATTTAAACAAAGTTTTATTCCCCTGTCCATTGATTTCATGAACCGAGAAGATGTTTTAATTGAAATCCAAATTCCTCTATATGAATGTATGTCATATGTGAGAAAATGGGTAATGTGGCTAAATTATTGTTTATTTGACTTATTTAGATGGTCATCCATACCACCATCATCAATATTGATTTCACTGTCCGTAGACAAATGCTATGAATTGTTAAACACTTCATTTACCTGAGATCCTTCATTAGTAATCAGGAACTCAAACCTAAAATCTCCTCAAGAGTAGCGAAGTCAACATCAACATTGTCCAGACTAAAACCTGTATGGAATGGTGATGAGATCTTCATGAAACACAACAAGAGGCCTCTGTGTGCACCTGTCTACTCCATGCCAGACATGGATCATCATTACGGAACAGGTAAGAATACAAGGAGTCCAAATGAGGTGTTACTGCGAGATGTTAAACATCAGATATGTTGATCTTATCATCAACTACGAGTGCGTGAAACCATCAAGCAGCACATAAAAAGATCTACTGGCATCAGTCGAGAAAAAAAAAAAACCCTGCTTGTATGGCCTTGTACTGAGACCCAATGGCTTTGTTAAAATAATCCACCAGTCACCCATTCTCGACGGAGACGGAGGGAAAACAGAACAAACAACGAACTGACAACATTGTAGATTACACAGGGAATCGCTGGCAGATCCAGGCTCTTGCATGCAGCGAACAGAGCTGAAGGAATCTGGTGTGCAGTTCTTCAGTGTGGGCGCTCATCAGTCTGAGCAGGTTTAAGGGAAAAACAGAAAAGAAGAAAGAAACAACACTCTCAACTTTCTTCAAGTGCTTTTTACGTTCTTAGGTGAAAATGCGATTGGTATTTCATGCAATACGGTCGTGTAGGAAACTGAAACACAAAGTAACCCTCTGATAGGTGGGCAGAAAGAAAAGTTTGTTCGAATAATAGGCCTGCAAATACAGGACCAGATCAAGACGATCCTGAAGCGAAGACAGTGAAGGTCTCAGTCTGCCACACATAAAAGATAACTAACCAGCAGACTTAAAAGTAACATGTTGCCAAGGGAACTTGGGCTCAAGTTAATCCTATGGCTCGAAGAAGTGAGTCATTACATAGTGTGATGGATAAGATAACGCCCTTTGGGAAAATACATTGATGGCCTTGGAAGAAAACGATAGCACAATGAAGAGGAGCTCCACCCCACGGAATATGATGCAGAAGAGCCCAAAAGCCTAGTACTCTTCACCCGCCATGAAACAATGGCCACCGATGACAAGAAATCCCCTTGAAACAACCGGGATGCAACTGCAACAAACGGTATTTTACGAACGGTGATCCGGTCGGAGATCAAGAAAGGATCAAAATCACAATTGAAGGTGAGCACAGATACACAACGTTCATTACGTATGAATCATGTACTCCAAAGACTGTAACAGAGGTGTTTACAGTTTAGTATCTGGCTGTTAAAGAATGAGCACACACGAGCGTGTGCGCATTTACACGCATGCACGAAAGCAAGCACGCACGGATGCACACACACACACACACACACACACACACACACACACACACACACACACACACACGCACGCACGCACGCACGCACACACGCATACACATTTTTTTCTCCACATCTTAAATCCTCAGTAAAGCCCACACCGCTCCACAACCAAACGATATCTACAGACATTGCAGAATAGAACGAAAATTAAAACAAGTTGGCAATCTTTTCCCAAAAGGGACAATTTTATTGAGTCAAGCTTTGCTCACAAGGGCTTCTTCAAGAACATACGGACATGCACTGCACTGGTTGGTTTGCAGCACAGTTGCCGGAGTATTGAAAAGCCTCTGCCGGGTGTTTAACGTCTTCATGAAGGCCCATAGTGCTTCCAGCCAGACTGTGCTAAACTGTTTCGTGACCTTCCTGAAGGTTACGACGACGTAGCAGAACTCCCTCTGCTGCTGGAGATTTTTTTCATGCAGAGTACGGAGTTTAGATATCCGTTCGATAGTACTTCAATCTTTGGAGAATCTGGCCTGTTCTACAGCGATGATGGTATCTGTTTGCGGTTGCAGTCTATTCAGAATGCCACTGAGCATGTGTGTGTATGTATGTATGTATGTATGTGTGTGTGTGTGTGTGTGTGTGTGTGTTGTGTGTGTGTGTGTGTGTGTGTGCGTGCGTGCGTGTGTGCGTGCATGTGTGTGTGTGTGTGTGTGTGTGTGTGTGTGTGTGTGTGTGCGTGCGTGCGTGCGTGATACTGGCATGGCTGATCAAGTGTGTAGCGCGCTGGTTCTCGTAGTGTGGGAATTTCCTGTCTTAGGAAGAAAGGAAATCTCCAAGAAAGGAAAACAAAAGACTGGATGCCTTTTGTGAATGGTTTTCTGCTTAAAGTTCAAACGAGCTGGATAAACAGCAACTGTTTACGATGACTGTGTTCTTCTTTGAGGAACATTTGGAATGACACTATTCCTAGGCGTGATGGTATGGACAGATGGAACAACTGTGCAACTGAGTCTGTATGTGCTTGAAGAACCCTTGTGACGAGAGCTTGAGTCAATAAAATTGTCCCTTTGGGAAAAGATTGTCTTAGACACGATTAACGGGGACGCGTTGACGCGTGGGGTTCACATGGTGGTGTTGATAGAGGGAATGCAATTATATTGCAACGGGTTTTCTGTTACACGTGCTGTGGTGGAGAGAGAAGGGTGGAGGGGGTGGAGGGGGAGCGTGATGGCTTGTCCGTACTGATTAGCTGACCCTATGTGTGTGTGTCTTTTCCTTTTGGTATTTCATGCAAGTTTCGATTCTGTTATGTATGAAAATCCACTGACACTTTACCTGATGGTCATTTTGTCTCGGTTGCAACAAATTAGAGAAAACATGATCTATTTTGTTTCATTGCGAAGTTCTGTTTTGTTGTTTTTTTGTCAGCAACTAGAAACTGACTTTTCCATCGCAGTATTTCCTAAGACATCGATCTGTCGCTCATTTTTCCAAAGCAGCTTTGCGTTGTTCGTCTGACAAAGTAATCATATCGAATGACTTTTCTTCTCCGTAAAAAAAAACGTGTATTCATTATTGTTAAGGATAAACTTTATTTTCACCTTCAAGAGTGGACTGGAGACAGCATGGGACATGAATCAAAGGTGTACTGCTCAGAGTCGTTAATACCTTGTTTTTTCCCCCACTGAATTGTCCTTTAAGGCGGGGCTTGGTTAGTCAGTTCATCGGGAGATTTCCAGCAACGCTGATACCTTGCTTGTACTTTACCCTAAGGCGGGTGAGGGTGGGGATGGGGTGTGGGTGGCTCATTTATGTATTGTCTGATTATTAATTCTGCTGCACTGGAGGATGTTGCAGATGATGTAAAAGTGATATCACAACTTCGTCCTGTGCAGAGGAGGATGAATTCAATGAAGCGGTGAGTATTGGGGATAATGAACAGAAGTCTTTCTGTGGCAATACCTATGCCACTGAAATTAATGTCGAGTCTGTCACGTGCTGCTGGCAATGTAGAAGGACCAAGAAAAACCGGATATGAAAGAGTGAACAAGCTGACCAGCACCTGTGTCATGCGTAAAACCAGACACAACTGTTTCAGAGTTCGTCTTCCTCCATGTCCTACACTGGGCGGTTTATACCCTGACAGGGTCCTGCAACTCCCTCAAATGCCAGTGTATCCGAGTTTAACCTTAGAGAGTCAGTTTGGTCCGGCCTAATATCAACTCCCCGGAGTTGGTCCGATCCCGCACCATATACTAACTCCTGGGAGTCAGTCCGATCCTGCCCAACATCAACTCCAGGGAATCAGTCAGATCCGGCCTCTTATATCAACTCCAGGGAATCAGTCAGATCCTGCCTCTTATATCAACTCCCAGGGAATCAGTCAGATCCTGCCTCTTATATCAGCTCCAGGGAATCAGTCAGATCCTGCCTCTTATATCAACTCCAGGGAATCAGTCTGATCCTGCCCTTATATTAACTCTATGGAGTCGGTCTGTTCCTGCCCCATGTTAACTCTAGGGAATCAGTCTGATCCTGCCCCATATCAACTCCATGGAGTCGGTCTGATCCTGCCCATATATCGACTCTATGGAGTCGGTCTGTTCATGCCCCATGTCAACTCCAGGGAGTCAGTCTGATCCTGCTCCTTACATTGTCTCCAGGGAGTCAGTCTGATCCTAACCCCTGGGAAGGACTTGGGTGGGACTTGGCTGTGAGAGGCTATATCCGAGGCATGCCTTGGGAGCATGTAATGAGCAATGGAAGTTATCCCTACTGCCCACCCCGGGTGTAAAAGCCTTCAGAACCAACAACAACAATGATGATGAAGATGATGGTGATGATGATGATGATGATGATGATGATGATGATGATGATACCAAACTGCGAAGAAAAAAGGAAAAACAACATATACAAACAAGCAAGAGAGAGAGAGAGAGAGAGAGAGAGGAGAGAGAGAGAGGAGGTAGAGAGAGAGAGAGAGAGAGAGAGAGAGAGAGAGAGAGAGAGAGAGAGAGAGCAGAAAGAAGAAAAAAATCTGTAGAAGAGGAAGTATACGTAACGAAAAGGAAACCAGAGTAAGAAAAGGGATTAATATATACGAGAGTAAAGAGCAGATTGAAAATATAAAAAAAAAC
>JADBJO010011435.1:0-5000 GCA_016801955.1 Conus betulinus | reverse complement strand
AACACATTATGAACAGAATATCAACATTTTTTTTTAAAGAAAAGGAACAAAATTAACACAATCACATACGCACGCGTAAGCGTAGATGAAGGGTGAACAACATGGAATGGCGGCAATACCATCAAAAGACAGGTTACAGTTCTACAACAATGGGGAAACATAATCACCTAAGGACATTTACACCACTCTGTTATGGATTTCTCTTGAAATACAGGTACTTCTATCCAGTTCAGTCAATACTGAATACGGGATGGTTCTAGCTCTCATTGTAAAATTGCAGGCGCAACTTAGCCTGTGTTCATTTAAGGGTAACACACCCAGCCTCCTTGTAAGTCAAATCAGTTGAATCCCATCGGGAAAGTCCTAACGCAGTTTTAAAGGCCAACGAGTCAATACTAGTTAGCTTGTGTAAATATGTCTTTGCAGCTGTGAATAAAGCTTCTTGGCCATACGACAGAATGAATGAACCAGCCTGGAGGCGACATGGACAAGATTATTAGACCCCCCCCCCCCCCCCCCCCCCCCCCCCCCCCCCTTAATCAGAGGTATATCAGAAAGTACACGTAATAATGTAGCTTTTATCTAGCCTTTTCTACAAGGTAATTAACATGTTTACTCTAACGATGTTTATAGTGGACAATAACACCAAGAAACTTAACTTGTTTGCTTGGGTATATTAAGGTATTATCAACCCTTATAGAGACAGCTTCTCTGCCTTCAAACACAATAGTTTACTTTGTACAGACAAAGAAACCCCGTTTTGTGAGGAGACAAACTGAACCCATTTGATTTCATGTTATAAAAAATATTGTCAACCATTATTTGAAACTGTTCAATGATTTTCTTTGTTTGGTTTGATGTTTGGAAAAATTGCAGTTCATATTTTTCCACATAGCGACATCATCTGCATACAGGGCTAATGTGGTACCTTTTGTATTGCTCTGTTTAATATCGTAAAGCATTAGCGAGAAAAGTGTTGGAGCGATCGCACTTCCTTGGGGAACACCCATGTTAATAGTCCTAGAGGTTGATAATGCACCATTTACATTGACTGCGAGACTTTGGAGCGGATGTCCGATAAGAAAGCTTTATGTGCGATGGGGGGATTCCTCGATGGGGGAAATAGCATAACACCATTTACATTGACTTGGATAGTTCTTCCGATAAGAAACTTTTAGAAAAATGTGGGAAGAACGACCCTCGTATTCCGATTTTCATGTGCATTGTACGACAATTTAGAATTTCATACTGAATCGTAGGCTCTATGAGCATCAAGAAACATTGCAAGGGTCGAATGATGTTTGGCTAGAGCTTTTTTTTTCACATTTGAGGATAAATGGACAATGTGGTCTGTGCCTCCTCTACCTTTTCTAAAACCAGCCTGGAATAAAGGCAAGACATAATTTCTTTCAAGGAAATGTTCTATTCTGTTTTTCATTATTCTTTCAAAAAAGTTTTTCAATATGAGGTGTTAAAGCAATAGGTCGGAAACTAGAGGGAAGAGTTTTAGGTTTTCTTTGTTTAAGGATTGGGATGACAGTAGCTTTTTATTCAATCTGTAGGGAGCATTCCAGCATTCCAAACATATCTTAAAGAACTCCAACAATTTTTGATAACAGGTTCCCACCAAAATGTTTAATCATGTTATAGGAAATAAGATCTGAACCAGTGCATATCTTACCTGGCTTTATACGATTAAGTGAGAAACAGAGTTCATGCGTTGTTAAATTTGAGTTTATATGTAAAGTGTTACTTTCTACGATAAGCTGCTTAAAGTTTTGGTATTTATTTATCTTCAAACTCCTTTACGAATTTGTCCAGACTGAGACAAACACTCGGTCTGACTCATTGAACCGAAAGTGTCTGCAAATAATTCGGCCTTTTCTTTGTTAGTTCTGAATTTTATCAGTAATATGCATCATAGTTATACTGTGCTTGAGCCACAGTCTCTGAATTGTCATAAAAATGATTTACCAAAACTCACGGGATACTGTTTTCTCCAGTGACTGAAGCAGTGAAGAAAAATGCTGAAATTAAGCTGCCATACATGTATCGTGTAAAATTTTGTACCCACCTGTTAAAATACCTCATAGCTCAATTGACAAACGCTTATATTCCTGTTGTATAGCAGTGAATATTAAGAACCAAAGTTTACAAGTTGTGAACTGCTATTACCCAGATGGTGTGTCCAAGAAGGAAGCCGACTGGTTGCTTAATTTAGAATCAGAAAAGGAGGAATGAATTATTTAAGTGATTTTAATTCACATCGTGCTCTACGGTCTGAGAATTCTAAAAAATATCACAAAAAAATAATATATATCTAGCTAAGACTATAATAAATGCTAATCTCAAAGTGAGAGCAGTAGATTGTGCCCTTCCAAAGATTAAGTTTAAAGACCATCCAAAGAGAGCCTCCAACTCTTCGTGGAACTCCTCATGTGAGTTAGCCGTAAAAATGAAAACAGAAGCATTTCAAAACTGGATGAATAGTCATCATTCACAGTCACACCGAGTAATAAATACAAATTACAAATAATTACAGTAACAAGCAACAGCTTTTGCTAAAAAAAAAAAAAAACAAACCCAGTATTATGGTAATTTGATCATGAATTGTTCCAAACATACACACGACGTTTCTACATCATGGAAAGAAATTTTAAAAAAAATTAAGGGTACATTCTATCTCCCTCAGACTGCTTTGCAACACACACACACACACACACACACACACACACACACACACACACACATATATATATATATATATATATATATATATATATATATATATATATATATATATATATATATATATATCTGTTTAAAAATAGGATGGTAAAAGGAAGTTTTAAAATCGACAGCTCTGTTTCGAGCGCTGGCTCTCGTCAGGAGACACACACACACACACACACACACCACACACACACACACACACACACACGCACACACACACACACAGGGGAGGGGGGGGGGGAGCTGTGCTCACGTTCCTGATCGTTTCGTATGTTTATTTGTGAGAGGAGTACGTCGACGGAAACCATGAATCTCTTGTGCAGGTTACTGAAAAAAGGGGAATTATTTTAGAATCTTTAGCTCTTCTGTTCAGGTAAACCATACAGCATGCATGTATGCTGAGCGGTGAACAGATAGCTCCGTGATATTGGTTGGTGACCTGTAGGATGGGGAGTTGAAGCAGACAGGAAAGGCCTGTCAACGGTGCTGTACACACAGGCAGGCTCTGCAAAAGACACATGCTTCATACTGTTAATTATGGGAGGTAAGTATGTGATAGTAAATTAAAAGCTGTGACTGGCCAATGGCAGAAACATTCAGGTAAGGCAAGATGAAGAAAATGGAAAGAGAGGAAAAAAATAGTAACGAAGATAGAATTAATAATACAAAAAATGGTTACATGATGATCAATCGAGAGAGAACAAGATGGCGGATAGCTGAACAGAGTCAAGCCTGAGCTCCCACATCTTTGTCATGTCAAGGCGCTTACGCAGTGTTCTACTTTGTGTATTGTAACCAGCGTTTATCGGATGGATTCTTGTGACTGTATACCTCGGTTTTAGCGGATGTACTTCCTAGGTGACTGTTAAATGCACATTTCTTTTTGAGTGTGTGTTCTTCTTGGATACAGGCGCCTGACAATCTATTCTTTGATTCATTTGCATAAATGTGTTCGATACGCGGATTCATGATAGTGTTGGTCAGTTTACGTTGCCACAGTATTGAAGTAAAGGTAAAGTAAAAGCACGCGCCTGTGCCTCACCCGTGTGTGAATCTCGTACTCGTAAACACGATGCTACCCGTTCGTCAACGTCAGTGGTTCAAGTAAAACGTGTTGAAAAACGTGTTTGTGAACTGTGTACAACATCGTCCCGCCAGCCCAGCAAGTTTGTTCTCTTGCAGTGCCACGTGTTACACATGTCCAGTGACAACAGCAAGCAAGCGTCCGGCTTCATCCCCTCCAAGTGAAGACTCTGAGGGAAAGAGGCCGTGTGTAGGGGACGTTAGTTTTGCTGAGTCTGATGGTGATAGTACCATCATCGATACTAACTTCCTGTCCAGCACTCTCATGGATCCTTCTCATCGGGACGTCACCACCCATACCAGCGTGTCGTCCACTGGAACTATCAGGGAGGAAGTGAGGGCGGCTATGGTCGACCCGGTGGTTCTGGAACTGCTGTCGAAAGCCGTGGCTGCTCAGGTCACACACGAGCTGCGACAAGAAATAATCGGACTAAGAGAGAAGCTGGAGGCCAAAGACACAAAGAGATCAGGCAGCTGCAGGAGCAGGTGGACGACCTGGAACAATATGGACGGCGCAATAACGTCCGTATTAGTTCTCTATATACCGGAGACTGTTGGCGAAGACACAGACGTTATCGTGCAGACCGTGGCCAAGGCTGTTGGTGTGGACATTCCCGTCCACGCTATCGACAGGAGTCATCGGGTGGGTCGTCCGAGCGTCCAGGGCTTGCAGTCTAGAGCGGTGTTGGTGAAGTTCACGTCACACAGGTGGAAGCAGGCCCTGATGAAAGCCCGCAGTGGCCTGAGCAAGGTTGACCCTGGTAAGATGTTCCCTGCTCTGCAGTGGCCATCTCTACGTCCTGCGGGGTCTCAGGGGTCTCAGACTCCAACCGGTCGCTCCACTCCTCCCAGGATCTTCATCAACGAAGATCTGACCAGGATACGGGCTGACGTGGCTAGGAGAGCCAGGATGTTGAAGAAAGACAACAGGATCAGTGACACTTGGTGCAGGACGGCATTATTTTTGTCAAAAAAAGGAACTGACGTGCTTAGGGTAACCCGCCCACGTGACATTGAGGCGTTGGGGTGAGGGTAAATGTGCTTTCCAAGAGTGCTTCAAGATGGGAGTAGACGATAGTGTCAGTAGATGGACTAGGCACATATAGATACCTTTGTTACCTACTCCAAAACGCTATTGAAACGATTAAATCTATTTACTTACTGCTAGTGTGTAATTTCATGTG
>JADBJO010011434.1:55000-62500 GCA_016801955.1 Conus betulinus | reverse complement strand
GGCGATACTTTGTTGTGTAGTGACAATTAGCCTACGATGTAGTGACGGCGATAGTCTATTGTGTAGTGACACTTCGTCTATGATGTAGTGACAGCGGTAGTCTACAGTGTGGTGACAGTGACAGCTCACAGTAGAGTAACAGTGATGACGATTCTCAATGTGTGATAGTGATATTGCACATTGTTGATCGTAAAAGTGCACTATGTAGTGGCAGTGATAGTCACCAACGTAATGATAGTGATAGCTCACTATGTAGTGAGAGTGATAGATCAGAAAAAAAAAACGTGACAGTGGTGGTCCACAATGTGGTGACAGTGTTAGTCCACAGTGTGCGGACAATGATGATTAAGACTAACATCGGTTGGGGAATGAGTGTGTATGACTTTCCTTGATGGGATCTCATAATCCATGGAGAACTTCACTGACTGAACAACTGTATAAAGTGTACGATACACACACACACACACACACACACACACACACACGCACACACACACACACACACGCACGCACGCATGCACGCACGCACACGCACACACGCACGCACGCACGCACGCACACACACGCATGCAAGCATGCACGCACGCACACATACACACTCTCTCTCTCTCTCTCTCTCTCTCTCTCTCTCTCTCTCTCACACACACACACACACACACACACACACACACACACACACACAACACACACACACACACACACACCACACACACACACACACACACACACATTCACAATACAGAGAGAGAGAGAGAGAGAGAGAGAGAGAGAGGAGAGAGAGAGAGATGAATTCGTCCATCATTACGAGAAAACAAAATGAGATCAGTACAAACAAATCGAGTAAGAAATGACATGACGTATACTGACGTACAGTCCTCAGAACCATTGAAGACCACTGTAAGAAATGACGTGAGTATACTGACGCACAATCCTCAGAACCATTGAAAACCACTGTAAGAAATGACATACAGTATACTGACGTACAGTCCTCAGAACCATTGAAGACCACTGTAAGAAATGGCATGATGTATACTGACGTACAGTCATCAGACCATTGAAGACCACTGTAAGAAATGACCTGAAGTATACTGACGTACAGTCCTCAGAACCATTGAAGACCACAGTAAAAAATGACATACAGTATACTGACATACAGACCTCAGAACCACTGAAGACCGCTGTAAGGAATGACATACAGTATACAGACCTCAGAACCACTGAAGACCACTGTAAGAAATGACATACAGGATACAGTCCTCAGAACCACTGAAGACCACTGTAAGAAATGACATGAAGTATACAGACCTCAGAACCACTGAAGACCCCTGTAAGAAATGACATACAGTATACAGACCTCAGAACCACTGAAGACCACTGTAAGAAATGACATGAAGTATACAGACCTCAGAACCACTGAAGACCACTGTAAGAAATGACATGAAGTATACAGACCTCAGAACCACTGAAGACCACTGTAAGAAATGACATACAGTATACAGACCTCAGAACCACTGAAGACCACTGTAGAAATGGCATGAAGTATACAGACCTCAGAACCACTTAAGACCACTGTAAGAAATGACATACAGTATACAGACCTCAGAACCACTGAAGACCACTGTAAGAAATGACATGAAGTATACAGACCTCAGAACCACTGAAGACCACTGTAAGAAATGACATACAGTATACAGACCTCAAAACCACTGAAGACCACTGTAAGAAATGACCTGAAGTATACTGACGTACAGTCCTCAAAACCATTGAAGACCACTGTAAGAAATGACATGATGTATACTGACGTACAGTCCTCAGACCATTGAAGACCACTATAACTGCCAGAGAAGATGGTTTCAGCTCAAACGTCTTCGCAGGTCACCCCCGACTCGGATGTTTTCTTATCATCAAGCCTGAACACTCAAACTCCCTACCGTGCACTTTTAGTTCATCTCACTGGGAAATGCGCCAATACATTATGTTTAAAATTCCTAAACAGAGCTTATCTCTCCTGGTGACATCAGCATTGCCAGAATAAATGATAATGACTTTCATGTCACAGAAATGTTGTTTAGGTTGAGGCAACATGCGAAGACAGGTAAGGCTGTGGATCTGAGAATCCTGCCGCAAAAATCTGTATTTTCTATTCTTAAAAAGAATGTGAAGCACTTCTCCAAATCTATTAAATTTCACAAACATATGAAAAGATAATTAAATGTGTGGAAAGGTATCGTCATTGAATAGATCGAACTGTGGGTGATTTTTTTTTCAGAGGCTGAAATCGTGTACGATTCTTTCCTTGATCATTGCACCTTGAATGTGGGGGGTGCTGTTGGCAAGTAGAATCAGACAGTCAAATAGTTGACTTGTAGAGCACTCCAAGATATCGATCAGGAAATTGACTGTCTGCGTTACAGGGGCATCATTTCATACCCATTTTTTTTCTCTCTCTCTATTTGACCTGCTAAGCTGACCGGTGGGACAAAATTGTTTTGGCTACTAACACCAGCAGCATCTGTCCCCTGAAACCAGAAGGGTCACTCTTGCTGACCGTTAGGCCCTAGATTATCCTATTTATAGATTTTTTAGCATCATCTGTTAAAGAGAATTTCCATGTGTGGGCATGTACCAAAACATCCTTCCATCTACCTTCATTAAAAAGGAGATGTACTTCAGTCCCTCCACCCCCCCCCCCCCCCCCCCCCTTCCTGTTCCCAGTTCCATCACTCTCCTTCTCCCTCCTATTCTCCCTTCAAATCCAGTTTTTTTTTCTGGTTTATAGTCTCATTCGAAGGACAGTATGGGAAATGGAGTCAGAACCCATGTTACCTCCAAGGGAAAAATCCCCCTGTACCGAACGGCCCTGCGGAGATTCGAACCCGCAACCCCAAGATTACGAGTCCGGCGCTCTACCACTGAACTGTTCCGGCCCCCCATTTGCCATTGATTTCCTTTGTCTATTTCAATGTACAGCGCACACAGCATTGCGTTTCTCGTTTTTTCTTTTGGAACACGAAATAGTTAGATAGGAATTATTTCTTGTCTACAAACTCCACAAGCAGGAATCAGGCTTCCAGGGGGTAGGTACGATCCACTGTCTGGACGCTGAGGTTTTCTGGAGAGAATCCCCAAGTTCCATCGTTAGCTTTGGAACATGTAATTTTGAATTTCTTTTTTTAAAGAAAGCATGGTAACACATCATATTCACGAATTCGTAGCATTCCGTTTCCAGCACATTCCTGCCTACAGTTGGGAATACAAAGTAAAATCTTTACAAAAAAAAAAAACAAAAAACCAAAAAAACAATTACGCGATTTCACAAAATGCTCCTCATTACACAATCTCATTCCATTTCCTTTTTTTTTTTTAAATCACATTAATCGTTTACTTTCACTTATGAATAATTTCGCTCTTCTCTTTATGCATTTATCATTACTCGTAAGGAATCGGTATCATAACAAAACAAAATCCCCAGCAGACGTTTGTCTGTGCTACATCGCCGACCACTCTCTGGTCGCTCGAAAAACAACGGTTTTCCCTTTCAGCCCAAGGTTGAAAAATATTTACTATCTTGTGTCCAAGTCAAGCGCCCTATCCTCCTGTTTGGCAATTCCTGGTCTGCCCTACAGATCGGGAACACCCACCCGTCCTTCAAACAGTGCGCTTCTCTCAAACCCATCACGTGCCTCAGCCGTCCAATCAACAACATGAAAAGGTCAGGGGTTCTTAGCACTGTTCGCATATGGTCTAACATTCTTGTCATAATACAAAATTCTCGCTTTTCGAAATCGAAATCGCCACCTGCATTTCTCGACATGAAAATTCGCACATTGTAATTATCCCTTGTCATGACAGCAACTCTTACTTGCCTCCTTGCTCTCCACCCCTCACCCCTTCCACCCCCAAACCTAGAAATATAATGCGGCACCGGCTGTGATGTCATACCCCCGGCCGCTCTGTAGGCGAAAAGTTCTGAGCCCAAATGCGCGAACATTTCCGTTTTGAGGAACAGGTTCTCCCGTGTATGCAGACGTTTGCCTGATGATCCTCCCCAGCCTTGTGATACTGTACAGTGAAGGCGAGAGAGGTATCATAGTCCACCTTGGCATCTGACTCCCGAGCCTGTCCACTCTGGGTAGATTCTGAGGGGAGCATGCAGAACGGTTGTTCCGTTCCCTCTCAGAATTCTCCTGAAAGGACCGGGGTACTGATGGTGCCAGCGATGAAAGTGTCATCTGCTTAGGCAGTTGACCCCACTGCTGAATTTTTGCTAAGAAACCTGGGTTAGAAAATGAAGAATGCATCATGGATCACTGAAGGGATCTCTGTCTCTCTGTCTCTGTTTCTCTCTCTGTCTCTGTCTCTGTCTGTCTGTTTGTCTCTGTCTCTGTCTCTGTCTCTCTCTCTCTCATAAATACATTTTGCTTCATACTAGAACTGTTCGTATAAAAATTACATGATGAAGTTCAGATTTGGTGTGTTAGACATAGCAGTGCATCGTCAACGGTATAATGTTATTTCTGACAGCAGTTTGACATTCCCGCTCTGTCCAAAGGCAAACGATGATGAAATACACTTTTTGTTCTTCTGCCCTGTTCTCAGTGATCTACAGCAGGAACATATTCCCATGTCAGTTTCGTGTCATTCTACTAACGGTGAATGAAAATGAAATTATTGTGAGGAATCTGTGCATACATTTGTACAGAGCTTTGAAGAGGCGAGCTGTTAAGTTTACCTAATAAAGGTATGAATGCGTCGATGTTGTATGAATACTGCTGTATTAGAACGCAGTTAATACCTGAGTCAGTAGATTGTACTCATGTGCACTGGTGTAACAGATTGTACTTCATGCATTTTCGTGTTATGTTATGTTGTAGCTACACTCACCATGCTTTGTGTTGAGAATAATCCCCCTTCAGAAGGGCTGTGGCCTATCCTGACATAAATTTCATTAAAATTTTTAATTTTCATTTTTCATCTCTCTCTCTCTCTCTCTCTCTCTCTCTCTCTCTCTCTCTCTCTCTCTCTCTCTCTCTGTGTGTGTGTGTGTGTGTGTGCATGCTGTAGCTTGTGACAGGAGAAAACAGGTTTTGAAGGTGAGAGAGAGGCGGAGCCACTTTCCAAAGGTTCCAGATGAGGTGACTTTCAGATGAATGCTTCAGGACAATACCTCGGTGCCCAAGACAGGTGTCGAGGAAAAGAAATGGAAAATGATACCAGCACCCTAGCTGGAATAAAAAGGCTAGGACCGGGATCCAGACGCCAGCCTGTCAGACTGTTGGTTCTGAAGCATTCATGTCCAAGTTCATGATGGTGGCAGGCTTGGATGTAAGAAAATTGACGAATTAGAAGACAAATCCTAAATAAATGTTAGCGAACCGCCAAGAGAAACGTGGATAAACGAGTCACAAGACAAAACACGACGCATTTCTACCTCTTAGGTCTTCTTCAGGCAAGACACAAATAGGACGACGAACATGAACAAATTTGTTACTAAGCTTAGATCTCTTCACTCTTCAGTGCAAGGTAGGCTAAGTAACAAATTCGTTCATTTTCGTTGTCTTATTTGTTTGTGTCTTGCCTGAAGAAGACCTAAGAGGTCGAAACGCGTCGTGTTTTGTCTTGTGACTCGTTCGTTCACGTTTCTCTGGGCGGTTCGCTCACATTTATTTTAAAATTTGTTTAGATTTCCTGCATGCAGTCGTCTCACTTTGCAACTAGATCTAATTAGAAGACATTCCATTAAAACTCGTGTATGCATGTACATGTGTGTCTGCGGGGAAGAGATGGATGGATGTGCGAGTTCGTGTTTTCGATCTGACAGGAAAAGACATTAGGTTTGAACTCAACTACATTTAGTTTATCTCCTACTGTTGTTATCTTGGTGGCACTTTGTGGTCGCTTAGCGTTAAGATTTAAAACATCATTGCTAAGCCCATTACAAAGTCTTCTTCGGACGATCATTCTCACACAGGGGGAAAAACCTCAGACGATCGAACAAAACACACACACACACACACACACACACACACACACACACACACACACACACACAACTTATTCTGATAGAGAAAGGAACAACAAAGAGTCTATGACAGTGTAGCAAAGCTATTGACATCTTGGAGGATAGGAAATTAGGTTGTGCTGAGAGCACCAGTTTGTCGCTCCCAGATAAAAAAGAAAACAGCTCAAAGCCTATAGATGCAACGCGCAAATATTCTGAAATCAAAGCCATGTGGGCAAAATGGACCGCTGGTGTCCACTTGGAATAGTGCGTGTGATTTTTGCTATCTGTTCACAAGATGACAACCAAAAAAAAGCTGACATGCTGTAAGTTGCTATCAAATGATGACAATGTATAACAATTTTCAAGAAGAGAGACGACAGAGTGGTCTACAAATCCGAGAAAACAGTCGACGATAGCAAAGGAAGGCAAAAATCAAAATAGAAAAAAAAAGTAGAATCAAAGAGTGTCAGAAGAAGTCGCTGGTCAGTTTTGAACGAAAGTGCTAATGAAACTCTTAGTTTACAATTTTATGTCTATCTCCCAATCCTTAAACGGTCTTTGTTTACAGACAACGCAATGACATCAACTCCTGTCAGCATCATGGTAAACACCTCCCTGCAGCTGACGGCTGTGACGACCCAGTACGGCCACTGGAACAAACCAATCAGATTATTCCCAAGCCGGTTCCAGAAACTGGACAGTTCCAGATGGCTGCATGATGGTCAAGTTCAGTGAGATGGATCTGTCTTACTGGAACAATCCTGATGGTATCGTCAGCGCTGATGTGAGAGTGCTTGTTCAGATGGTGAGATACTACATACAGATACTGCTCTTCTTGACCGGAGTACCGACGAACGTCATCAACATGGCGGTGTTCTACAAACAGGGTCTGAAGGACCGTGTCATGCTGTGTCTGTTCTTCCTAGCCTTCACTGACGGAATGTACCTGACTTTGCTCACACAGTGTCCCAGGTGGAGGAACTGTACAATCTGTTTTTGTCAAGAGAAGAGATAGGTTCTTTCCTGATTTTTGTGATCAACAATAACTTATTAGTTTTGATAGGTATCTTTTTTGCTTCTCCCATCCTGTCCGCCATAATTGCTATTGAGAGATGTCTCTGTGTCTTCAATCCATTGACATTTCAAACCCTGCTTCGCACTAGGACCATGGCAATTATCATCTTCGTGGTCTATGTTTTTAGCGTATGCTCTTTCATTCGGTATGTACGTCCGATTCCGTATACAATGTATGTATGATCCTATATATGATATTCGCATTCTGGCAGAAATTCCAGGGGAATTCTACCGAGATAACACAGAATTCGTCAATATCATGGAAAGTATAGTCATTTGTGTTGGAGTTCTTGGAGGGACGACGGTGGTGGTGATGGTGACAACAATACTGACCATCATGAAGCTTCGTCATCTGAAGAAATGGCGATCCGAAGCCTCTTCCTCCTTCTCATCACGTGACGTAGCTCTGACTAAGATGTTGG
>JADBJO010011434.1:0-50000 GCA_016801955.1 Conus betulinus | reverse complement strand
GCTCTAGAGAAGTGTTCAGTTATAATTTACAAAAGTTGTGTTACAAAATAATGAATGGGATGGACAATTCATTAATTGACACATTTTTTTTTCCTTTCCACAAGCTAGTATAACAAGGAATTCAGAAACTTTTTGTTAAAGAAATTTTGTCTTTCTAACAGAGTTGTAAAATTGTGGAATGCGTTTCCTTTTGGAGTGAAATTTACTTACAACATTAACATACACAAACATTTCCTGGACCATGACTCAGAACTGAAATTTTATTTCAGGAAATCGACCGAAGCATAATCATTTGCTCAAAGTACAAATAATAAGGCATGGTTTTCAGACCCCAAAGAAAAGTGAAACACATGAAAGATGGGGCGTTAAAAGGCCTACACTTCAAACCCTCAGTACTACTACTACTACTATAAATTGGAAGATAGTGGTGGTATATGTGTGGGGGGGGGGGGGGGGGGGAGGAAGGGGGGAACTGAAGCATTTCTCTTAATTCTCCCCCTCCACATACATCCCATTTAACATTTCTTCTACCCATTTGTCATCCAGTCCAACCCCCATATTCCTCCTCAATCCCCCATCCACACTTCCTCTCTCCTTTCAACAACACTGCACTGTTTTGAAATGGAAATTGCTCTGATCTTGCTCACACACACACACACACACACACACACACACACACACATGCAAGAAAGACAGTCGCACACACACACACATACATGCATACACAGCGCACACAGACTGACTTTGGCAATATTCAGTAAGGAATGATTTTCACATTAGCATGGCTATAAGACTGATTTGTGCTTTGTTTACACTAATAGTAATACGCTGGTCATTTATTGTCCCAAAGTGGAGAAAAAAAAACATTTTGTCACTTTTTACAAAAAAATTGATTTTTAAAAGAGGGCGAGTTTGGGGAAAAAATCAACATTAAATCACATGAGAAATGAGGACACCTTTTATCACATTAATACGATGAACTTGTGTGAGGGTAGTTAGCAGTAATTTGGCAGTTGTCCACCACATAAAGATACTGATAAGATTTTTAAGAATAAGTTGAGTTTGTGTCTACATCACTGGAAAGGAGAAAACTGTTGGTGCGGTGGTTTCACTGTACCTCCATTGACCAGGCAGATTCATGCAGTATGAACCACATGGAATATGAAACCACACATGGAATATGAACCACACATGCAATATGAACCACATGCAATATGAACCACACATGGAATATGAACCATACATGGATATGAACCACACATGTAAATATGAACCACACATGCAATATGAACCACACATGTAATATGAACCACACATGGATATGAACCACACATGTAATATGAACCACACATGTAATATGAACCACACATGGAATATGAACCACACATGGAATATGAACCACTCACCACATGAATATGAACCACACATGGAATATGAAGTCTGAGCAGGTTATTTTATATGAAGTCGGAGCAGGTTGTTGTGTATGAAGTCTGAGCTGGTTTATTGTGTGTGAAGTCTGAGCAGGTTGTTGTGTATGAAGTCTGAGCAGTTATTGAGTATGAAGTCTGAGCAGGTTGTTGTGTATGAAGTCTGACCAAGTTGTTGATGATGAAGTCTGACCAGGTTATTGAGTATGAAGTCTGAGCAGGTTGTTTTGTGTATGGAGTCTGAGCAGGTTATTGTGTATGAAGTCTGAGCAGGTTATTGTGTATGAAGTCTGTGCAGGTTATGTGGTATGAAGTCTGTGCAGCAGGTGTTGTGTATGAAGTCTGTGCAGTTATTGTGTATGAAGTCTGTGCAGTTATTGTGTATGAAGTCTGTGCAGGTTATTGAGTGTATGAAGTCTGAGCAGGTTGTTGAGTATGAAGTCTGAGCAGGTTATTGAGTATGGAGTCTGAGCAGGTTATTGAGTATGGAGTCTGAGCAGGTTATTGTGGTATGGAGTCTGAGCAGGTTGTTGTGTATGGAGTCTGAGCAGGTTATTGTGTGTGAAGTATGAGCAGGTATTGTGTATGAAGTTGGAGCAGGTTGTTGTGTATGAAGTCGGAGCAGATTGTTGTGTATGAAGTCTGAGCAGGTTGTTGTGTATGGAGTCTGAGCAGGTGTTGTGTTGAAGTCTGAGCAGGTTGTTGAGTATGAAGTCTGAGCAGGTTGTTAAGTATGAAGTCTGAGCAGGTTGTTGTGTATGAAGTGTGAGCAGGTTGTTGTGTATGAAGTCTGAGCAGGTTGTTGTGTATGAAGTCTGAGCAGGTTATTGTGTATGGAGTCTGAGCAGGTTTATTGTGTATGAAGTCTGAGTGGGTTTCTTGATTATGAATCTGGAGCTTTTTTTTTTGTCCCATCTTTTTTTTTTTTTTTGGGGGGGGGGTGATCCCAAGATTTTCAGTGTTAAGTATATATACTTCAAAACTGACAATCATCTTAAGAATGTGACTTCACGGGAACATAGTGTAAATGTAAATTAAGAAACAATATTGGTCTGCACTCATCATGACCATATTGTTTTTAAGAACGTTTCTAAAATGTTGTTGGCAAGTGGTTTGACAGCCAGTGTCATTTACATGTTGCACACTACCTTAGAGCTAGTAGTAGGTGTTTTCAAAGGACTTGTAGACTTAATCTGAGTCTGCAGGTGCCATGCAAACTTGATTTGAGTTGAAAATGGATTGACACTTTTCGCGTGGTTTAGAGGAAAATTGTGTACAGGTTGTACACCATAAAAGTAATGCATTAAGGCCATGTTTAAGGAGTCAAGAAATAAAATGCTAACATTTAATTTATCAGAGAATTGTTATTCTCTGTGAAAGTTGATTCTCCTTTTCCTTCACATACTGGTCAACATACATGCTGTATGCTTGCAAGTAGACAGATTGATATGAAAAGAATGGCACTATTTCGGGTAGGCCAGCTGGGAGCAAAAACGGGGTCACATTCACAGGTGAGTGGACAGGCCTCAGAATGTGATGTAGGCTAAAGGATGGCTCATTATTTCTGGATTGTGAATGATTTCAGTTGAACGCTGATGTCAGTAGAATGCCTTCAAAACAGAGTTGTTCGGGGTTGTCTATTTGATGTATAATCAGTTTTAATCTAAAATGTGGCTCAAATTTATGTCAAGCCTTAGAACACTTCATGAATGCTATAGTTATTGGGTGCATATTGCTAATTATGGCATGTGGCCAAGGGAAAAGCAGACACAATACCACACATGTACACAAACACACATGCTGACACAGAACATGCAGGCATACTCGCTCACTCTCTTACACACTGGCATGCACACTTGCTCACTGACACAAACATGAGCCACAGCCACATCACCACCACCGCCAGTTCCATCACTGTATTTAAACGCGCGCATGCACACACACAGTGCATCGCCCCCACACTTGCACGCACATAGGAACTGTGTTCAAAGTTTCCATCCTTTGGAAGAATTTTCGTCGGTGGTTCCAAATCTGGGGAGGAGGGTTGCCTCTGCTGTGTATTGTGCAACAGACCCTTCTCAGAGATGTTTTAAACACATTCCCACTGACAGCTCCATCTACACTGCTGAGCAGACAGCCTTGGTCCTGGCTCTTGAAATGGTCTCTAAATCAAAACATACAGATTTCCTTGTTTTTTTTCAGACTCCCTTACTGTTTCAGAGCCCACTGCTTGCCATAACACCAAGCATCCTCATCTGCTGAAATTATTCAAACTGTACACCTCCATGAAATTGGATGGATGCAACATAGTTTTTGCTTGGGTTCCCAGGCATGTAGGCCTTTGTGGCAATGAGTTTGTTGATCAGAGTTGAGTAGTTTGTCTGTTCCTCAAACTGATCTGAAACCCAAAGTCCAGGCTTATGTCAAAAAAGTCTGGCAAAAGGAGTGGTACTCACAGACAGATAACAAAACTAAAATTTTTCCAAACCTGAGGCGGACATAAAGAAGAGAGAGTCTTGTGCCGTTTGCATACAGGCCACTCTTTTTTAAACTCGTTCTTATCTTTTAAAAGGTGAAAAAGCTCCGTGGTGCATTCCATGTCATGTACCACTCACAGTAAAACATTCCTTTAGAGTGTTGGTACTTGCATGATGCGAGATGTAAAACACTTTACAACAGACTCCATGAAAACCTTAATCAGAGATGTTGTGATCTTTGAAGTACTGAAGATGAACTTTTTTCATGTGATGTAAGATTTTATGGAGGAAAGACTTTTAAACCAAAGTCCCAGTGTGTTTTTTAGAACATATATTTTAAAGGGTTGTGAGAATAAGTTTCATGGTGACAGCCCTGATATGGCCCTTTGCTGTTGGCTGGGCTATAAGCAACATTACGTTACCGTACCTTCATCTTGATTTATTTTGGCAAAGCAGTCATGCCCACAGATCTTACAACTTATTTTTCATGCCTGATTAAGATATTCAGGAGATTGGTATATTCTTAAGTTTTTACCCCACTGAATTATTGATGCAGCTTATAAGGTTTATTAGAACCTGTTCCAGAAAAAATGTGAAAGATAGTATGTGTGTGTGTGTGTGTGTGTGTGTGTGTGTGTGTGTGTACACATATACATTTCATGCACATGATATTGATTGTTGCTTTCACTAGAAATTGTCGCAGGTGACTGGAATTGTACTTTAAATTTAAATGTTAGCTTGATGCTAGAAATTATTCCAGTACAGTAAACAGGCCAAGAACAAAACGTAAAATTTATTTGATGGTTAAACATGAAAGTAAAGATATACAGAGATATATTTCCAGACAAGATATATACAAATATATACTTGGCAAAAACCTTACTCGGTTAAAACCCTCTTTGTCCTGACATTCAGTGCATAAAATGCTCTCTAATTCCTATGGAAAGGGGAAGCAACTCCGTAACGAAAGGGTAGCATTATACAAAAATTTTTTTGAAATATACCCAAGCAATATTTCACTTGTTTATTTTATGTGTGTTATCGAGATGTTTGTCTACACTTTAAAACAATTATTTCAGTATTGTGGAGATACAAAAAAAAATTCAGACACTGAAATTGGCTTAAAAATTCAGTCACACACTCTGGTTATTACTGACAGGTGACACATCGATGTTGTTGACGTCGATATCTAGTTCACACTCATTACCCTGCACCTCACGCAAATCTGTGAAGTCGTAGCCTTCAAAAACTGAATCTTCGTCGCTGTCCTTGTTCAACATTCGCATAAGTCCGCCGCCTCCATGTTGAAATATTGCTCGCTCGCTATGTCAACTTGAAAAATTCTTAATTCACAAAACACACAGTTTACTGCCATCAAAATGGAGTCGAACAGAAGTGCAATGTGTACTGAAAGTGAGGTTAAAGCGGTCATGTGACTGCCATGTGATATAAACAAAATGGATGCTCCGAATGCTCACATATGTTGGCCGATTTTGCGCAGTGTTTTTTCTTGAAAACTCCGGAACATTCACTGCAGAAGAACCAGCTTACTTACATTTTGATAACAGATGAGCTTTGTACATAAACAGATCGTGTCAAAGTAGAACCTGCGTACTGCTCTGATCGCTCCATTGTGACTGTCCCTAAAAACTGAACAGTTTAAGAGGGATGGACCATTCTGAAGTTCGGAAAATATTTTCAGTACTAAAAGATAGGACTTGTATTAATGAAATAAAGAAGGGAATCTTGAAAGTCAAGACAATATATAGTTCCAGTTTACAATATTGATGAAATTAAAGAGTATTCCTGATGAAGAGGTAACTTTCAGAATAAGTGATCAGCTGTTCTTTGAAACTCTTGTACTGGAAATTTTGAGGAAAAACAACAGCATTGGCTTCTCACAAGACAAAAAGAAGAGCAGAAAATAGGAAGGGACTTGGAGGACAGATTAAAACGCCTGGAAGTAGCATTCAGGTTGATTCATTACCAGAGATTGAAGAGGTGAGAGCAGAGCTAGAAAAGATGAGGAAGACAAACATTGAAGGGATGATAGTGAGAGCAGAGCTAGAAAAGATCAGGAAGACAAACATTGAAGGGATGATAGTGAGATCAGAGCTAGAAAAGATCAGGAAGACACAAACATTGAAGGGAGGATAGTGAGATCAGAGCCAGAAAAGATAAGGAAGACAAACATTGAAGGGAGGATAGTGAGATCAGAGCTAGAAAAGATAAGGAAGACAAACATTGAAGGATGATGATAGTGAGATCAGAGCTAGAAAAGATAAGGAAGACAAACATTGAAGGGATGATAGTGAGATCAGAGCTAGAAAAGATAAGGAAGACAAACATTGAAGGGATGATAGTGAGATCAGAGCTAGAAAAGATAAGGAAGACAAACATTGAAGGGAGGATAGTGAGATCAGAGCTAGAAAAGATAAGGAAGACAAACATTGAAGGGATGATAGTGAGATCAGAGCTAGAAAAGATAAGGAAGACAAACATTGAAGGGAGAATAGTGAGATCAGAGCTAGAAAAGATAAGGAAGACAAACATTGAAGGGAATATAGTGAGAGCAAGAACAAGGTGGGTTTCAGAAAGGCGGGAAGTTACAAAATACTTCTGTAAACTAGAAAGCCGCAACTTCCTAGACAAGACATTGAACATAACAGAAGCTAGACGGAGAGCCAGTTACTAAGCAGGAAGAAATTCTGAAAGATGTTCTAAGGTTCTGTGAAAGTCTTTACAAGGCCAGGGAAGTGGACAGCAAAACACGAAGACACCATGGTGCTGTATTCCATATTATTGTATGGTTCATCTTTCATTCAGGTAACAGTATGTGTGTATAGGGATAGAAAACCTGTCTGGGCAATACCGATAGTGGACCAAATAAATCCTGCTCTTCAAAATTTTACAGATGGTCCTAGAAACGGCAATTGGAGGTCTAGTCGGCTGGAAGAAGAGCGTCAAACTGGGCCACAAGAAGATCCAGGACTTCTGGCAGCCTGACCAGCCCTGTGTTGCCGCCAACCCACATAAGCAGGTGTGTGCTGTCCTGCCACTGTCAGGTGGTATGGTGAGGGTCATCAGCCAGAGAGACCTCCTCCCACCCACCAGTCTGCCAGATGAGGAACCAGAGTCTTCACCGCAGTAACAACCCATCCCTTCTGCTGTCACCATAGACATTGACTCAACTTCTTGCCACGTCCACGTCCCAGGGCAAGGGCACTACTGGTGCCTGGCCCCCCTCATCCTCTGGATGATGATCTCCCTCCACCAGCCCCAGTGTCCGCTCCATGGAGGTCACAAGGCCTCAAGAGTTAGGTAAGGGTGTAGATGAAAAAAACAAAATGCATACATGCATAGTATTCTACCATCCACAGATAGAAATCATCACCCGCGATTATGCACCAAATCTTGATGTTCTTGCCACATCATTTCTTCCCATGTTTGTTCATTCATGTTTGCTTGTAGCTACTGCTTTACTGTCATATAAGGAATTGTGTTCCAAAACCATGGTGACCATACTCTATTAACTGATGCACAGGCTTAGATGCACTAACAGAACGCATGACTTTTTGGCAAGATAAGCAGACCATGACTGGTAGGTGTCCACAACATTTATCCCCCCTAAGTTCAAAATACTGGTATGGTGTCAAGCCTGGTATGGTGTGATTTCAAAGTCAGATCTTTCTGACTTGCAGTCTTTAAATCCAAAGATCCCCTGTGAGACTATTACAGAAATCAATTGCGTGACACATTTGATTCAAGATTTTACGGAAAAAAAGATTTTTAACGAAGTTTCTGGTGCATTTTTAGAAGATGTATTTTAAGATGATGTGTGAAAGTTTTTTTCTCTTTTTTTTTATAATGACTAGTGAGTCGATTTTAATGTGGCGACAGCCCTGATATGGCCCTTTGCGGTCGGCTGGGCTGTAAGCAACATTACCTTACCTTTCTGCCGTACAGTCTTTAAATCCAAAGATCCCCTGTGGGACTATTACAGAAGTTAATTACAGGACATGTCTATCCGTGACTTTCTGTTGGGTGACCTCACATTGTGGAATTTCAACAAATGAGAAAGTTGATCAAGCTGCTCGGAGTGCAGCTTGCAATATTGTCAGAATGTTACTTTAATTACTAGAGCATCATTTAACCGTTTCAAGAGGTTATTGGATGACACAGATAGCCAATATTATCACAACTGTATACAACCAAATCCCGACATCCCACCCAAGACTTGGACAATTTAGAAAATACGACATCCAGAGAGGTAGTAGTAACTTTAATTTATAGGATGAGTTTAAAATTCACTTCAAACCAAATACATTGGGGAAACTCTTAGTGGGCACCACCTATTACTAGATTGTCAAGAGTAAAGAATACAGTGCACAAAGCTGGTTCTAATATTTCACATAATGGATCAGCACCACTGACATACCAAAAATCTTAAATAATTATGCTTTTCTTTTGTGCGTTATGGCCACCACTGTTGCGCTGTCCAGTAGGAGTTTAACTTTCAACAATCCCTTATTTACAAGAAGAAATTACACACACATACTCATGCATGTAAAGACACAGGTGCGCACGCACACACACACCATTACACAATGTCTGGATTCACTTTAAGTGACAAGACTTTGAAGAATGCATGCCACACACACACACAATGCACATTTCTCCCTTAAAATATCCCTTTTCATTTTCAGCATTTTAACTCATTCTCATTTTCCTCAGTGTTTATTTTTCTCCTAGTGGGAACATGAACAGGAGTGGCCTTGTGCCTTGTTATTGCCACTGGTTGTAGACTCCATTCTCTGCTATGTCCATCTCTTTCTGTCCTAACTGACCACCCTTACCCATTGTCGTACTTCCTGAGATCATAGTCTCTTTCCTGCCCTGTCCATCTCTTTCTGTCCTAACTGACCACCCTTACCCACTGTCGTACTTTGTGAGATTATAGTCTTTCCTGCCCTGTCCATCTTTCTGTCCTAACTGACCACTCTTACCACTGTCGTACTTTGTGAGATCATAGTCTTTCCTGCCCTGTCCATCTTTCTGTCCTAACTGACCACCCTTACCCACTGTCGTACTTTGTGAGATCATAGTCTTTCCTGCCCTGTCCATCTTTCTGTCCTAACTGACCACCCTTACCCACTGTCGTACTTTGTGAGATCATAGTCTTTCCTGCCCTGTCCATCTCTTTCTGTCCTAACTGACCACCCTTACCCACTGTCGTACTTCCTGAGATCATAGTCTCTTTCCTGCCCTGTCCATCTCTTTCGGTCCTAACCGACCACCCTTACCCACTGTCGTACTTTGTGAGAGATCATAGTCTCTTTCCTGCCTTGTCCATCTTTCTGTCCTAAATGACCACAGTGGACTTTCTGAGGTCATGGACTCTGTTCATTGCGGTGTCCATTTCTGTTGCAGATGGAATGAGTGTTGCGGGTGTCTGTCCGACTCTAACACAGAAATTATGGATGCACGCACAACTTTTCCAATTCACATACACAACATGCTCGCCCGAACATTGAAGCCAGGCAACAGAACACCACTTTTTTTGTTGTGTGTTGACCGAGCCATCAGACAAACGTATATAATAAATGTAAGTTCATCCATAGGTCAGCACGCCAACCACCAGGTGTACACACACAGAACTATATATATACTACTTCCAGGTATGCCGAACACGGGGCACACAACACAAAATATATCTATATATATAATTGGCTATCTACTAGCGCTGCTGGTGCTGGCCGCGTCCGGTACAACACAGTTCTCTGAACGGTGCAGGGTTCCAACGATGGCCAGGAGGATGCTAAAGAGGACGAAGACGACGTCTACAGAGTCAAGTCTGACACAGGACTAATGGAACTTCACAGAGCTGTGGCTCAAAATCACTATCACACTGACGGCGTCTCTGCCGACGACAAGGTGACAGTCTCACACAGGAGCTGTGGCTCAGACGACAAAACAGAATGCAGCGATGGCCCAGCCAACAGGTCACTGGATCAAATCACAGGAGCAGTGCTCTGGCTTGGCAGCAGTGGCGTCTCCCGCCCCAACTGGCTCAGCGGGTAGTCGGTCCCGGGCGCAGTGGCAGGTTGGGTAGTTGTCGGCACTCAAGCGGCCTCTCCACAATGACACGAGGCGGAGAACAATGGGGTAGATCACAGCTACAGCCCCGACCCTCAACATGTGGCCGCCAGTCCCCTTCAGACTAGGGCACACTTCTACTTGGGGGAAACTGATTAACTACCATGATTATCATGGCTACTATTCATTACAATCACGACTACATTCATATTTTAATTTATTAACCACATCACATTCCACTAGAACTTGAGACAACAGTCATCATATTCTTTCTTCAACACTACAGCATTCCCTTTTCCAGAATCACAACACTATACAAGAAAGGGTTTCAGTATAAACCTTTCAAAATCTTGTTTTGAAATTCGAGGAAGGATTCCCACCCAGACTTTTTTCCATAAACCATGAGTATAATCATTGTACATAGTTATTACCTTTAATCAATTATGAATGTCTTTCATTGCGACAAAATTGTTAACTTCTTTCTCTTCCATCATGACGAGAATGTTCATTTCAATTCATATAATCACCACATTTTAGAAGATTTCTATTCAAGAAATTTGTTTCAAAAGATTCATTTACTTATATGCATATACAAAAGGATTTCCGCACACTCTTGTTTACCACACACACAACTATTCAATATTCATATCAAGAGTGAGTGAAATACTCCTCCATATCAAAAATCAAAACCAGCATATATGATAATCTCTGTCGCTCACTTTGGGAGCTTATTATCCATAGCATCAAAACTCTCCCTCTTCTCGCAAAGCCTAGCTAAACCACATTGGAAGAATCAACACCTTTTTTTTTTCATCATGAAGTCATAACTAGTCAAGTCACAGAATAAACAATCTTTTTTTTTCCTTCAAGACCACTTCCTTTAACAGTAACTTCATCTATTCATGTTTTCCGAAATAATTTTGTTTTGCTACCCTATCAAGTCATAGGATAACAGAAGACAACTGAGGAAGTTTCAGTGGCTCCTAAACGGGAATACGGTTTCGGTTTGCTAGTAAATAAATATTGAATGATAAATACCTGACTGCAACCAAAAAACAAATAGGAGCTCCTTTTCAGCTTCTGGGTAGTTGCGTTGCCAGAATCACTGCAGAGACTGCCTAACCGTTTCAGCTCACCCAGCTTAAACAGAGCGCAGGTGAGCAGCAGTCGGGTAAACTTTTCAACAGGCTTCCAGACGACTACCTTCCGGTTAGCACGGTTGCACAAAAATTTGTGACTGGACGGGAAATGGCCCGCCACAATACTCTCCCTCCTCAAAAAAAAAAAAAACAAACAATGTCCGAATTGTTTTTACTAAACGGAAGTAAATAACTACAGGTCACAAAATTCCAGAAAAAAAAACATGAAAAAGGACATCAAAACTGGGATGTACACAAACCGATGTCTAAGGGACAGACTGGTTCTCAAAAGAACATGAAAGATGATAGCGAAAATGTTCGATGATCCTGGAACTGGTTCCACTTCGAACGAGAATTCCTGCAGAACAATGCCCAACGCATAATTCGGGAATTCTTAAAATTTGACGTTCAAAGGTACGTCAAAGGTCGATCTGTTTGAAGGATAAACCTGACTCCCCAAAGGTATCAAACGAACTTCTGAACAGCCCAGACAATGGCAAAACACTTGTGTTCGATGGTACTGTATGACTTTTCACGATCCAACAACTTGGGACTACTAAACAACTGGGTGAAGAACATCATCATTCTCTAGCAGTAGTATAGCACCTAGCCCAACAGAACTAGCATCAGTTCTAAGAACAAAGTGCTTACCTAACCAAGGTAACAGTAATACAGGTGCTGATGACAAAATACTCTGAATCTTCTGAAACGCTACTGCAAATTCGGGGGTCCAAGAAATAGATCTTCCAGCTCAGCCGACATCCTTGATTAAATCGGAGAGTGGAGCACTCCAAGTGGATAAACTGGGAACATATCTCCTGTAAAAGCTAAGCAAACCTAGCGAAGATCTGACTTGCTTTCTGGTAGTAGAGGTGGGAATTCTCAGAATCTTATCTATCTTTTTCTGTTCAGGATGTATAGTACCACCTCCAACGATATGTCGGAGAAAATTCCAGAGAATGGAAACCTGCCTGGATTTTCGAGGACGAGCTGTGAGGTTTCACATGACGAAGATGTGCATCCCATGAAACACTATGAACCAGAATATCATCAGAGAAACTTGACGGCTGAGAACTGATCCAAAGCTAGCATGCGCATCATGCTGACACAAGACCGAACGGCATCCTTGCAAACTGAAAAAGACCCATATGCGTCGTAAAAGCCGCCTTTGGACGGTCCTCAGGCTTAACAACTGTCTGCCAATATCCCTTTGCAAGATCTATCTTTGTAAAGAACTGTGCATCAGATAATTGCAAATAAACTTTCCACGTCAGGAATGGGCTCAGCGTTGAAGACTAATCTTATTCAGAGAATGGAAATCGATGCAAAAGCGACATGCACCATCTTTTTTCCTGACTAGTACAACTGGAGAGGCATAGGGACTATTTGAAGGTTCTGTTTCCCAAAGTATGGCTGCCTTAATGGCGGGATAAAAAAAATGGTCATACACACAACTCCACTCCCTTTGTTGGATAGATGGGATTAATCCTTGTCTATTTCATACAAAGAGTGTCTGCAGGAGTATCGGCCTGGGAACGCAGAAAGAAAGATAAAGAAGGTTCAATGATACCAAGTTCCAACATAACTTCTCAACAACCTCTCTAGCAGAGAAGGGGATCTCATAAAACGAGCCTGAAAAGGACCCTGGTTTCGGAGTCAGAATATTGTGAAAATCTTCAAAGACTTCGTAACTCCTTAGCATTGCTGTCAGACAAAGTACTATCAATCTGTACTGAATCAATATCTTCATCTGGCATAGAAGATACCATGGGAACAGGTAAAGTGTGTATTGGTAGTGCGTCATAGCAGTCTTGAACAACACCTACTGTGTATGCGACTACAGGATCACGAGAATTTGGAGCAGGGTTCGAACAAGGAACAATTCCTGGAGAACACTTGAAAACGAAACATCTTTCCTGCGAGAACCGAGAGGCGCTATCTCTGACCATGGTACCGACTTTCCCTGTGAGGTAATTGTTGGGATACCCTGAGAACAGACACAGCAGAATGGCGAATGTACCTCAACATATTGGTACAAAAAAAACTTTTCTTTTCCTTTGATGAGAACTTTGTAGTCAGGATGCATGTCTCTTGGTAACTGGGAATGGTCCTGACCAACTAGCTAATATCGTGTTTGAATACATAAGGAAGAGAACAAGGACTTTATCGTCAACCTGAAAATGACGCTCTTTTTCCCTTAGCAGAGGAATCGACAGAATGATCCATAGCCAACTTTCTCGAGTCAGCAATGACATTTTTTAAGCTCGAACAAGTAGGCATAAAGGGGTTTTGCTTCAGCATCATGACCATCAGACTGGATCCAAGACTCTTGCAATAGAGCGATGGGGCCACGAACTTGTCAACCAAACAACTGAAATGGGGGAAAACCTGCACTTTCTGAAGGCAACTCTTTGCATGCAAACAGCAGTGCAGGTAGATATCAGTGCCATGCCTTTGGGTAAGAAAGCACAGTTTTTCTTCAGCTTCGATTTCAGAGTGCCATGAAAACGCTCAACATGACCATTTGCCTGGGGATGGTAGGGCGATGTGCGAATGCCCTTAGTACCACATAAGACATGAAATCGTTTTCATGAGGTCAGAATTAAATTGGGTACCTTGATTTGAAAGAATCTCTTTTGGGAATCCTAGACGAGAAAAAGATTCCCAATAGTGCTTCTGCTACGGTTGCACTGAAATTTGTGACTGGACAGGAAACGGTCCATCACAGTTTCTTTCTGTCCCAACCAACCACTCCTGTCCACTGAATACTTTGTGGGGAGAGAGAGAGATTGTGTGTTTTGGTTTGTTGTATTAAAACTCTTTATTCATTTTTTTTCTTTCCATTTCATTCGCTCCACGTTTTACAACCTTCAAACCATCCACTCCCTTTCTCATCTCTTAAATATTGTCTTTCTTGCACTTCTCCATACGCCTACTGTTCTGTTTACCTCCCTTTCTTTCTATACTTCTCTTAACAAGAGTTTGCTTATTTCCTGATCTTTTGTCTCCCAGAGGTCATCCTTTGCATTGCCTAACCAGTTCTACCTCCTCCCCCACATAGGCACTCTTCAGACTTGAAGCAACTAGTTTGTATTATTACCTCCAGTGCCCAAACCTTGACAACCATTCCCACATCTGTTCACCCCATTCTGTTCAAACCATTTGCATTCCGGTACCTCTCTGTGTCCTGATTGTGCCACTTCTCTGCTCTATATCCTTTGCTTGTACCTCCCATCTATCCCTGTTTGTACGATCTATATATAACTCCACAAACTGGCACTTTTCCACATCCCATTCTCTTTCACTTCCATCTCTGGTAACCAAATTTCTTTTCCCCGTGTGGCCTGGGCTGTAGGTATAACTGCATCTTGTATGTATCTTTCTTCAATCATGTTTTGTACAAGTACATTTTTTTTCATAGGCAAAAAAAAAAGGGGTGGGGGAGGGGGGGGGGGGGGCATCTGTTTGATCTAGGGAAAGGAAGATAGCTGCAACTGATGTCCAAGGTGAACCAAGGCAGGTATGGTAATGTGCATGTTTGTGGAGGATATACATGCTACTTTTGGATGTTTGAGCTATTGTGATCTAAGGCTGTGTGCATAGTGAAGAAAAAACCATGCTCATTTGGGGGTTTTAGGCTGTCTAAGGCTGTGTGCATAGTAGAGAAAAACCATGCTCATTTGGGGTGCTGCTGTGTGCTTTAGTGGAGAAAAACCATGCTCATTTGGGGGTGTTTAGGCTATCTAAGGCTGTGTGCATAGTAGAGAAAAACCATGCTCATTTGGGGGTGTTAGGCTATGTGCACAATGCACGACTTTGGCAGTAAGTTGGAAAAATCATCAACCTGGTTTTTCCAACTGGCTGCCAAAGTCTACCAGTCCAGGTCCACAATGCACATAGCATAACACCCCCAACCCCCAAATCCCCCACACAAAGAAAGGAGTGCCCCCACCTCTCTACTGTTTCTGAATGCATTTGAAATTGTTTATGTTGTAATATGAGTAATGTACATTTGTATGTTAATGAGGGCAGGATGTGAAAAAGCTTGACACCAGCAAGTCCTTGATGAAACGCTTTATTTCTGTGTGGATCATGAAAAAAAAAAGGCAGCCATGAAACTTGCATTGATGGAGTACATATGTAAATAAAATGAATATATTGTAACTGTGTGGATTGTTGGTTTGAAAGTGGATTTAGAGGTTCCACCCCATGATAAAAGCGGATTTTCCCTGAAAAAAAATTTTCTGGGGGCGGAATAGCCTATCTCCAAGTTGGAGATTTAGAGGTTCCACCCCATGGGATAATCAAATTTTCCAGCAACAATGATCAAGTCATAGGGTAAACTACTAAAACCCTGCCTACTTTATATGTAGGCTGCAACCCATATACTCAATGCATAAAAAAAAACCTGTAAACAAAAAATATACATCCATCCACTGCATCAGACTGAACCAACACAAAAATATACTAGTCACATAAAGTTAAGCACAGGCCTTTGCACACACGGGGTTGATTCATCCCTTCAAAAAACATTGTTTTTTTTTTTATTATGCGGCAACCAATGATGGAATCTCACACAGCAGTGTGTAATCCAGCCTGTGTCAACTGGTAGTGCGCACGGGGGTCTTGGTGACCTCGTTACCGCGCGGGATAAAAAGTGCAAAGTTGCGTTAACTATGCCTGTTTTGCACCAAGCTTGCTGGCGACACAAGATGTGTAAAATGAAAAATTCTTTTTTCCCGTGCAAGAGCAGTCTCTCAAGTGAGTTTTATGCCCCTTCTTTTGGCTGTTTAAGGGCGGGGTTGGTTACTGTCAGCCCTTTTCTCACCATGCCACCACGAAGAAAACTTAGCACCTTTGACAAAACCAGGGCGATTGCGTGGATACAAGATGGCATTGCAAAGGCTGAAGTGGCGCGACGACTTGGTGTGCATCATTCAGTTATTGTTAGACTGAATCAGCGTTTTAGGGCGACCAACAGCGTTGAAGAGAGGCCACGGTCAGGTCGGCCTAGGCAGACTACTCCCAGAGAAGATCGTTTCATCGAGAGGCAGGCCCTATTGCAGCGGGATACCACTTCCACCAGCATCCAAAGGCAGCTTCGTATGGCAAAGAACACCATCCTCAGCCGTCAAGCCATACGAAACCGTCTTCACCACTTCGGCCTCAGATCACGTCGCCCAGCTGTTCGACCACGACTGCTAGCAGCCCATAGGCTGGCTCGCCGAGCTTTCTGCCATCGTCATGTGAGATGGAACCAACAGCAGTGGTCCCAGGTCCTCTTTTCAGATGAGTCGCGGTTTAGTCTTGAACACAATGACAGCCGAACTAGAGTTTGGAGGCGTGTTGGTGAACGTTACATTGATGCAGCTGTTCGCCAGACCAGGGCCTTTGGAGGAGGATCTGTTATGGTATGGGGTGCCTTCAGCCTCCACCACAAGACACCACTCTACCATATTGATGGAAACCTCACAGGCATCCGCTATCGGGATGAAATCCTGGCGCCTTTCGTTGTTCCGACCAGCAACGGATAGGACCCATGGCAGTCTTCCAAGACGACAATGCTCGGCCACATAGGGCCCGGTGGCCGAAAACTTCATTGTGCAGGCCGGCATCAACAGGATGATCTTCCCGGCGTATAGTCCCCGACCTCAATCCCATCGAGCATATGTGGGATGAGTTGGGGAGACGTGTGAAGAGAACCCATCCACCTCCCAGAGACCGCCAGGATCTCTTCCAAATGCTGCAACTGGAATGGCAGAGAATCCCTCAGAGGGTCATCAGAACACTGGTCAACTCGATGAGGAGTCGCTGCGTGGAATGTCTCGCCAATGGCGGTGGCCACACCCACTATTGAAATGATTTTGTGAACTGAACAGATTTTGCGAACTTTGATTTCGACCCATCCTCTGTTTAATTGTCTGTAAATCAACAACCGTTCATTCGATCCCAATGAAATTCAATGTACGTTGGAACAAGATAATGAATTAAATCTGTTCCCAATTTCAAAATCGTGGCTTTTATATTTTGGAAATTATGCGGGTACATGTAAACTGTGCTTAACTTTATGTGACTAGTATACATCACTGCATCACTGACTGACATACAACTACCAGGTCATTCAATTCAAAATGGCTCTGACCTTTGATGCTTAGATGAATATACAAATAAATGAGATGGGTTTGGGGGGGGGGGGGGGGGGGAGACCCTGTAGTTGAACCTTGCTTCATAGCACACACTGAATGGAACACAGCCCACTTCACCCATTGACAAAAGTGCACATGTGAGTGTGCATGAATGTGAAAGAGGGGGGAGGGAGTGAGAGAGGAGGGAGGGGGAGGGAGTGAGAGAGGAGGGAGTGAGGAGGGAGTGAGAGAGAGGGGAGGGAGTGAGAGAGAGGGAAGGGAGGGAGTGAGAGAGGGGAGGGAGGATGAGGTAGGGAGTGTGCTTATGGGCCAGGGGTGGGGAGAACTGGGATGAAAGAAAAACAAGGAGAGAGGGGGCGTGGTAGTGAACAGTGACATCCTGCTTAACAGTAAAACTTCTGCTTATCACACAAAAAACAAAAACTTATTAAACAAATTCTGTAACATACAGGGTAAGGATTATTGCCACATCGGTGAAGCATCAAAAGATGTAAACAAGATAGCAAATTTGTTTTCCCCCCCCAGTACTTTGTTAATCAAAGGCATTTAACTGATCGATACAGAAACATGCGTACTGATCGAGATTATTGTCACACTTGCACAGCAAAGGATGGTTGTGCCAAATGAAGCTTTTACAGCCATTAGTGTGCATGCTAGTGTTATGAAATAAATGAATGTATGCTACCGTTTCTGTTGGATTTGGTATTTTCCACACTTTTCCAAGAAACCCTTATCTGACAACTTGACAGTGATTTACTCTTCTGCTTCCAACTCTCTCACCAAGTTGTCAAGTATTCCTGCGTGTTCACTCTGGTAAACTGGCAGGGCGACCGTGAAGTCCATTTCACTCTCACAGCTTTGCTCTTCAGCACTATGTGAAATGTGTTTGTGGCACCCTTCTTATCACAATGTGGGTCCCTGACCCCAGCTTCACCATCACCCGCGCATGGCTGCTGTGTGTGCTTGCCTCTGACCCCAGCTTCACCATCACCCGCAGCATGGCTGCTGTGTGTGCTAGCCTCTGACCCCAGCTTCGCCATCACCTGCGACATGGCTGCTGTGTGTGCTAGCCTCTTCTAAACATGTGCTGACCCCAGCTTTGCCATCACCCATGGCATGACTGCTGTGTGTGCTAGCCTCTTCTAAACATGTGCTGGGGCTGAAAGCGCAGCTGTCATTGTTTGAAAAGTTTTCGTCCACCCCAGTTTGCCTTTCTCTTCCTTCCACTTTAAGTAGCCTGGAGCTGGTATCTTTCATCATGGAAAAATGTCCGCGTCCGACGTGGAGGTACTGTTCTGTTGCTACCATCATATCTTTACTGCCCAGACCGTCTGCCATTTTCACACTAAAAGTGCTGGGAAAAAACCAATACTGTAAACACACACAAAACCACTGTTGTTTTCAAAACACATGAGAATGATAAATATTGATTAATTTTTGTAAAAATATCCAGACCAGCAAACAAAGCACATGTGAGCCCCTGCAGAGAACCCAAAAGTGAGTCTTGCGCATGCATCACCTCTCTTCATTTGGCACAACTGTCCTGCGCAGTTCGAGGATCCCCCCCCCCCCCCCCCCCCCTTTCTTTCATTCCCTCATTATTCATAGCATTATTACTATCATTATCATTACTATCAATGCTATTATTTTTTCTTACCTTTACATTTACTATTATTACTGTTACTACTGTTAGTTTTATTACTATTATTATCATTACTATCTTGGCTATTATTTTTCTTACCTTTACGTTTATAATTATTATTATTATTACTACTGTTACTATTGTTAGTATTATTGCAACTACAACTACTATTACCATTATCATTGTTATTATTGATGTTACCATCATTACCATTATCATTACCATCATCACCACTACCACTGTTGCCACTATAGCCATGCTGTTCAACAATCTTCTAACACTTCTCCTTTCTCCCCTTCTGTGTGTATAGCCACTATCAATACTACAACTACTATCGTCATATCATCACCAATAGTGGCAATAATACTCTATCATTTTAAAAACAACAACAACAAAAAAAAAATCATCATCATTACTATTATTGCTATCAGTATGATTCATATCATCACTATTTTAACTCACATTTTCTCCTTCCCAACAATCTTGTTTTTATTCAATGCCCATCGAATTTGGGAAGATACATGACTGCTCGTTTGTTTTCATGTCCTGAATGTTGTTTATCTTGCCTGAAACCTACAAAGTCAAAATGCATCATGTTTTGTCTTGAATCTGTTTGTCTGTGTGAACTGGGGGAGTTATTTCAAGTACCTTTTAAAATGTGTTTCAATTTCCACTTGCAGTCACCTCACTTGGCAACTAACTGTAATGATTTAGTTTCAGTTCCTTCATAGTTAACATTACAGCATCACACAGTTCCACAAATAAGAGTTGAAAGAAAATGTTTGTCGTATGAAATGGAAAGCCCCCAAAGACCACTAATTCAAAGAAATAATGGTTCATACTCAAGAAAAGAAACGTGACATTTCCTGCCCATATTCCTGAAAGAAAATATATTTTCTGACACTGAATCTTAAAGCATGATCTCAAGAAAACTTTACTTTTCCAGTCTTAATTTCTCCACACTTCCAGAACAAGTATCTGTTAGGGCTTGTTTCAAAGTGAACATTCTGGTTTTAAAGCAGAATTGTGTAAAAGGAAAATTTGTGGTCATTCAAAAAGCAGTCAAGGATGTTTCCTGCGCATGACCCCCTTTGGCTTTCCTACACACCTACACATTGTTGATAACTGAAATTGTACATGATCCCCTCTGGCTTTCCTACACACCTACACATTATTGTTGGTAACTAAAAGTGTACATGACCTCTTTGGCTTTCCTACACACCTATCATTATTGTTGATAACTGGAAGTGTACATGACCCCCTTTGGCTTTCCTACACACCTACACATTATTGTTGATAACTGGAAGTGTACATGACCCCATCGGCTTTCCTACACAATGTACAAACATGGAAGTGGTCCTAATAATGCATCAAGACACCAAACAACCCACCACCTACCCGCTCCCTAAAATACACAAAATCCACACACCTGGCAGACCCATTGTTTCTGCTTGCAGCTTCCCTACGTAACACTTTCACAGTACTTGCATTCTCTCATTCCCCTGTCACAGCCACAACATTGTGTACACTGTCTACTGCCAGCTGTGTGGTATGATCACAATATTGTGTACACCACCCACTGCCAGCTGTGTGGTAAGATCTATGTAGGTGACACATCCCCTGTCACAGCCACAACATTGTGTACACTGTCTACTGCCAGCTGTGTGCTAAGATCTATGTAGGTGACACATCCCCTGTCACAGCCACAACATTGTGTACACTGTCTACTGCCAGCTGTGTGGTAAGATCTATGTAGGTGAGATATGCTGCATATCTCTGAACACCTGGCTGACATCGGCCACCACTGGCCCAACCCGTCGCCTCATACTTCAACCATCCCCAACGCAACATCAACCATGTCAAAGTCCTGCAAAACTGCAGAGTGACAACTTGAAGCGCCTTCTTATCTTAGTCTTTATCTTACTGCCAGACTCCGAACCATTCACCCTCATGGCACTTGCATCCAAAAGCAGCACGTTCCTATCCACCACAACAACACCAGCCCCCTATATCTTCCACCTACACACATGCACACTACCATGCCTCCCATTAGTTACCTCAGACATAAGTTACAGCCATCTTCCTTTCCCTTTTCCACTTGCTGTATTTAATCTACCCACTCCCCTTTCATGAACTGCTTGTTTGGGTAGTATCTTATATGCATGCACAAAAAGTGAAACACGTTTTCAGACTGTCCATGAAATACAAGAAGCCATTAAGAACCAACAAGACATCCTGCGCTGGAAAATACATGTAAAAAAGATTACAATACATATGTTTAAACATGATTGAAAAGGAAAATAAAAGGTGGGCCTTTCCATCATGCAATATTCTTGTAGTGCTTTACTTTTAAAAACAGATACCAGCTTGTTCTTATACACAAACACATACACAGAACATTGCACAAGATCCCGTTTTTATCACTGCAGCCCTGCCCACCACACAGCGCCTTTTCAGGAACTGTCAAAGTCCAGAAAGGGCAAAAAGCCACGTCACAAAACAACTCGGTCCACTGAAAAAAAAACCAAACATATCCAGACAAGAAAAACAAACAATATGCAACCGTGACATGGTGGGCCAACTGTATCTTGTAAGCCACAAAAAAGGATGTGCGGTCCACAGGGGCAAATACAGGAGTGAACAGTTAGACTCCATTCTGGACAGTGCGTACAAAGTTTCACTCACTGCCAGATAAAGAAAAAAAAAAAAAAAAAAACAGCTAGCATGTTTTAATACTACTGTAAGAAAAAAAAATCCCAGAAGTTTCCAGTACAAAGCCAGGAGAACGGTCTACAAAGGCAGGGAACAACAGGCATTGACTCTTGAGTCTATGTAATGCTCAATGTACACAGGGTCTACAAAGGCAGGGAACAACAGGCATAGACTCTTGAGTCTATGTAATGCTCAATGTACACAGGGTCTACAAAGGCAGGGAACAACAGGCATCGACTCTGAGTCTATGTAGTGCTCAATGTACACAGGTTGTACAAAGGCAGGGAACAACAGGCATCGACTCTGAGTCTATGTAATGCTCAATGTACACAGGGTGTACAAAGGCAGGGAACAACAGGCATCGACTCTGAGTCTATGTAATGCTCAATGTACACAGGGTGTACAAAGGCAGGAACAGGCACTGACTCCGAGTCTATGTAGTGCTCAATGTACACAGGGTGTACAAAGGCAGGGAACAGGCATCGACTCCGAGTTTATGTAGTGCTCAATGTACACAGAGAATTCAAAGCACGAACACACGTAGTGAGCATTACATGGACACAGAGCAAATGCACGTATGTAGTACTCTGTATATATGCGTATCCAGTGCTCAATGTACATATGTATATGTAATCTTCTGTACGACATAAACTGAGTATTGCATATACGCATACACACCAAGCAGTGGATACCCAGCTGCACACAGAGCATTGTACACACATACATATATACAAGTATTTTACACACAAGCACATACATCACACTGGCGTTTAACATACCACTGGTAAACTGCTTTCCCATAGATACAAACTGTTTAGGGAGTGTTTTCTGCAGCGTCAGCTGACCAGCAAGTAACAAAAAAGTCTGAATGATACACAATTTCAACGCACTGAACAAAACGAAACAAAAGTCTGAATGATACACAATTTCAACGCACTGAACAAAACGAAACAAGACTCTGAATGATACACAATTTCAACACACTGAACAAAACGAAACAAAGAGTCTGAATGATACACAATTTCAACACACTGAACAAAAACGAAACAAAAGTCTGAATGATACACAATTTCACGCACACTGAACAAAACGAAACAAAAGTCTGAATGATACACAATTTCAACGCACTGAACAAAACGAAACAAAAGTCTGAATGATACACACAATTTCAACACACTGAACAAAACGAAACAAAAGTCTGAATAATACACAATTTCAACGCACTGAACAAAACGAAACAAAAGTCTGAATGATACACAATTTCAACGCACTGAACAAAACGAAACAAAAGAGTCTGAATGATACACAATTTCAACACACTGAACAAAACGAAACAAAAGAGTCTGAATGATACACAATTTCAACGCACTGAAACAAACGAAACAAAAGAGTCTGAATGATACACAATTTCAACACACTGAACAAAACGAAAGAAAAGTCTGAATGATACACAATTTCAACGCACTGAACAAAACGAAAGAAAAGTCTGAATGATACACAATTTCAACACACTGAACAAAACGAAACAAAAGTCTGAATGATACACAATTTCAACGCACTGAACAAAACGAAACAAAAGTCTGAATGATAAAATTTCAACACACTGAACAAAACGAAACAAAAGAGTCTGAATGATACACAATTTCAACGCACTGAACAAAACGAAACAAAGAGTCTGAATGATACACAATTTCAACGCACTGAACAAAACGAAACAAAAGAGTCTGAATGATACACAATTTCAACACACTGAACAAAATGAAGAAAAAAAAAAGTCTGAATGATGCACAATTTCAACACACTGAACAAAACCAAAGCAAAAAGTCTGAATGATACAACTTCAACACACTGACCAAAACAAAAAGAAAAAAGTCTGAATGAGTCAATAATACACAATTTCAACACGCCGACTAAAAGAAACAAGAAGTCTTCATGACACACAATTTTAAGTGATTTCTAATCTTCATTCCCAGGAGTAATGGACAAGGGAGAAGATCCTGGCCTCAGGGACTAGGGCTGTGTGCATAGTGGACCCAGACCCAGCCATGCAACGCCCGTACGGGAGAATAAACCCTGCTCTAGTTCATCTTTTTTTTTTCCAGCATACTGGCGACGGCCAAAGCCGTGCATAGTGCACCCAGCCCGACCCGTGTGAAGACAGCTGTGATTCTGCTGGTCGTGCAAACCGTACTTTCCCCAGGGGACCAACTTCTCTTATGATTTTTTTTTTAACATTTGTTATCTTTCTTTCCAACATTGATGATGAGAAACTGATCGCTTCTGTGAGGTTACTATCATTCATTTACGCAAAAAATGACCATAATCATGCTTACAGAGATATTCCCTCTGCTGCTTGGGACAAAAAGAGAAGTGGGAGGAAATGGCAAGGAGTTCAATGCTGTCTTCTTTTTCCCACCAAATGAACAACGTCACAAACAAGTCTTCAACTTAAGATCCAATACGATTCATATGAACAGAAAGTGCCAGTCAAATATTTATTTTCTATAAAAACTAAGAAACATCCACATTGATTCAGAAGCCCTCGAGGGTTTTTTAATCACTAATTCATTCGATCTATTTTGACATTTTCTTTTATGTTTTTAGAAATAAGAATGTTTTAAACAGATTGGTAAATATTTGCAGTAGAATGGCAAGTGTGATACAAGTAGGCTAAATGTAACTGAACTGTATGAACGTTGTGTGAGAGTGAAGGCAAGAAAGATTGTTAACAATCAGTCATCCTCTTTACAAATATTACGAATTGCTACATTTCAGTTTTCGAAATCCAGAACACACAGAACAAGAATCAGTTTTATCCACAAGCCCAACTCACATTTATTTAAGATTTGTTTAGATTTCCGCCTGCAGTCGTCTCACTTTGCAACTAGATCTTCATTATAAAAACCGTTACTATAATATGCTGACTTGATAAAAAGCATCTTTCTGTGGATGTGCAGTGGTGGTGGTGGTGCAAGAAGTGGGTGTGGGGTATATGCATGTGTGTGTGTCTGGTTGTATAAACGAGTGTGTACGTACATGCACAGCATAAATTACAATATTCTCACAGTTAAGATTGTTAACTTTTAGGCACTGCCTGCATTTGGGTTGATTTGATTTCTTAACTCGATCCCTTTCTTACACAACTCTCTTTCATAGCCAAATTTGCAGATGTTTAACTCTGTGTGTGTGTTTTTTTTCACATTTTCAGTAATGTCACTTCTATTCAGGGTTTTAGCTTGTCATAATTCAATAATTCAATGTTAATAATTCTAACACACAAAACATGATAAATTAAAAAAAAAAAAAAATCACTCAATTTTAACCAGCCGCTGTGGCGAAGTGGTTAGCATCACGGACTCTTGGCTGGGAGGTCGCAGGTTCAGTTCCCATCAGAGTCATGTGGGATTTTTCTGCCCTAACCAGCTCCTACCCAGAGTTGAGTTTGCTACGGGCTCAGTTGGGAAGACAAGGACGAGTTACATCCACTTAATGGATGCACCTCTGAGGGTGTTGCTCACATTTCCTGACCAACACTGCAGTGTCTTTTACCTCTTGGGCCTGGTTGACACCGGGATACAGTATGAAAGGAAGCGTAGAGTAGCATCATCTTTATTATCCTCATTCTCATCAATCAGCATTAAAAAAAAAAGCCTAGATTCTGTGGCCATTCATGCCCTGCTCTCATGGTGACCTAAGTTTTTGATGTCCTCTTCATATGTATGACCTTGGTTTGGTTCTGTCGGGGTCACCGGTATCGGCAAGCCCATGGGGACTGTTGTTGGACAGACATGGTGGCGCCCTCCAGTGGAAGAGCTCACTCACAGCAGCTCTGTGCCTAAGCAATTATTGTCATCAGTAAGGGGCTTAGTAGGTGGTGTTCTGCTTATATTGGATCAGAACAGGCACCACTGAACACCACTGAAGTGACTCAGCAACAATGCAGCGTCTCCTCTGGTGGGTTGTCTCTTAACATTGACTGCTCCCTGGGGATTGCCGGCGCCCGGGCTGCAGCAGACCGACCGACCGAGCTGTGACTGCGGACAGGGTGTCGGAATGAGAGGCGTGGGTGCACTGCCACTGAGGTGGCACAGAAGGTGGGACAGCAAAAAAACAAAAGAAAAATAGAAAAACAATTTTTTTTTTTAATCACACTCACTTCATTCTTTCAGCACCTAGCATCAACATTTAACACTAAAATAATAACAAATGTGTACAATGATCTGGATGATTACAATTGGAAAGCAATTCTGTGCAACACATGACCTACATGTATATACACATCCATCTATATATACACACACACACACACATATACTATATATATGATTGGGTGCACTGAAAAATGGCATGTTCTGTGTACAGTTTTTTTCCCCCTCCATCACCACCACAATATCAATTTTTGCCTTTTCATGAGCACGGTTTTCATGTGTCAATGAAAACTCTGTGAGGCAGCCAGCTCCGTCCAGGTCTACTACGCACGCTTCCAAGGACCGGACAACCGGTAGGACACAGCACAGCTGAGTCCGGGTACACTATGCATGTTGCCTAAGGCTATTAACGCAGAACACTATTCTACCTTGTACAATTGAATATAGAAGGACAATGATGATTCACATTACACAGACATACACACTAGTGCAGAACACTATTATACTTTATACAACTGATTATAAGAAAGACAATGATGATTCACATTAAACATATATGTACACACTAAAAATGTCTCTCACATACACACAAAACATGGTATAATTCCTCGTGAAAAGAGGATACATAAGAAGTATCATTCACCAAAACAGTATCATCAGCATAGCATGAGTTGGAATGAACAGTGACTGATGTGGCAGTGATGTTCAAGTACACCAGCACATACTCATGGTCAATATTCTTGTTCATCAAGCAAGTTTGGTTTTCAAGGCAGTGAGGAACAGCAGATGATGCCGTAGAGGGTGGAGAGACTGAGACTGACCAAACACACAAAAACTGAGAAACAAAAAACACTGTTCTCCATCCCCCATCCCATAAAGAATACACCGGATTGCTTGAGCAATACCCTGGCTCACATACATACACTGCATGAGTACATCATAAATCTTTCACAAACTGACATTTGCATGCACTGACATAGCATGTCCAATTGTTAATGGTACTATTGGCAGCACCACAGTTTGAAACACAGTACTTCTAAACAGCAACAGCAACAATCACTTTGGAAGGTAAGTAAAACTGTAATTTAGTGTAAAGATGGTTCAAAATATGATCTCACCTGCTCATTTACCAAGCCACCATGTTTTGGCAAAAGGGCTATACATTAAAAAGAAAAAAAATCTGCGCAATATCAGAGCTCACATGCTGCTCCACCACCAAGCTAGGCTTAGGACAACTTTAACATGCCATTTTTGTGTGGTGATTGTGCATGTATGTGCGTACTCGCGTACACACTTTCTTGCAGTAAGTAATAATTTTCATATAGTTTCCCTGTTTTTTTTTGGATATTGTCTACTGCACAAGTTATTTTACAAATATGCATGAAAAAAAATTAAGCAAGTTTTATTTGTAACTGTAGGTGAAGAACAGAATGGAAATATGTTGAAAGTTAAAGGATTGGAGAGGGGAAGGAATGTACTGAGGAATATGTTTGGCCTGGGCAAGGAGTGTGAAAGGCTGGGCTATCGGGTGGTGCTGGGGGTGGGGTGGAGATGAGTCAAAAGGATGTACTGTAAACATTAGAGACTAGGATTAGGAAAAAAAATGCCAAGCATGAGATGGGGCAGATTTCAATGTCAAAAGGCTAAAAATGATAGTGGAGGGGCAGGAGAAGGCTTGTGGCTACTTCACTGCCTGCTGTCATGGAAAGAATGAAGGAAGTAAGGAAAATGAGTGATCGATATTGAACGATACTGACTGGATGACACGGGAATGGCATGTGGACATATAGACAGACCTGCCACATTGTTGGATGCAACATGCTATGCCCCATGATCCCCACACTGCATGTGGACATACAGTCACAGACCTGCCACATTGTTGGATGCAACATGCTATGCCCCATGATCCCCACACTGCATGTGGACATATAGACAGACCTGCCACATTGTTGGATGCAACATGCTATGCCCCATGATCCCCACACTGCCTGTGTGGACATAAAAACAGACCTGCCACATTGTTAGATGCAACATGCGATGTCCCATGATCCCCACACTGCGTGTGGACATACAGACAGACCTGCCACATTGTTGGATGTAACATGCTGTATACCCCATGATCCCCACACTGCATGTGGACATATAGACAGACCTGCCACATTGTTGGATGCAACATGCTATGCCCCATGATCCCACACTGCATGTGGACATAGAGTCACAGACCTGCCACATTGTTGGATGCAACATGCTATGCCCCATGATCCCCACACTGCGTGTGGACATACAGTCACAGACCTGCCACATTGTTGGATGCAACATGCGATGTCCCATGATCCCCACACTGCATGTGGACATACAGACAGACCTGCCACATTGTTGGATGTAACATGCTATGCCCCATGATCCCCACACTGCGTGTGGACATATAGACAGACCTGCCACATTGTTGGATGCAACATGCGATGTCCCATGATCCCCACACTGCATGTGGACATACAGACAGACCTGCCACATTGTTGGATGTAACATGCTGTATACCCCATGATACCCACACTGCATGTGGACATAGTCACAGATCTGCCACATTTTGAAAATGAAAAAGAGGGGTGGGGTCTGGGGGCCGGCGTAGGCCCCCAGTGGGGTACAGGGGCAACGTCCCACTGGGGGTTAACTGAAGGTTTTCTAATGATTACTGAGCACAGAGTACCCCATAAAGCATAGAATTGCATGAATTTTGATCTTATTATCAATGCATTCAACAAATTTTCAGGTTAAAACTTGTACAGATCAATCAGCCTTGCAGCATAAAATGATGAAAAGCTAGAAAAAAAAGAACAAAAGCGAACAACAGTGCATTAATTTTCATACTTATGTTTTGTCAATTCAGACAAACACATAGTGACATCTCAGAGAGAGAGAGAGAGAGAAAAACAGAGAGATAGGGAGAGAGATTTATGTTGATTTTACAGAAATACAACCCAGTGATTGCATAAAACTGGTAATTATCAGTATAATACTAATTCCAAATCTTAAAAAATGAAAAAAAAAAGGCCTCTCACTAGTCTCAGTCCCAGGAATTGATAAATTTTCACTAGTACTGAAAATATTCTGAGAGAGGCCTTCGATTATTTCTTTTTTACTGGTTCATGTTTTCCTTTGGACTGGTTCTGACAAAAATTGTGACCAGGTCCGATATGTATTCATGCAATCACTGCAAACACAAAAGACAACTTCATTTGGGGATTGCATGCCAGGAATGCTTAGTGGTAATACACTACTCATCAGAATCATCCATTCACAGGACTTGAATCTTCAGTTTCAGTTTCGCCAACTTGCCAAAACATGGATAAACACTCTTGTAGTCCTCTTTCCATTTCTGATTGTTTTTTGTTCGCCTTTTCAGTCACAACACGGTCGCTTTCGTCTAGTCGTTCCGCCATCTTCAAAGGAAGTGATCACGCTTTACCTATTTTTGACAAATCAAAATTCAGCGATGAATTTCCACTGAGTTGGTAACCTTGACCAGTTTTGGCATGCCCAGATAGTATTGCCTATTCGCAGTCTTGACAGAAGAGAAAAAAAATCGCTGTTTGACGGCTCTAAAAATATGAGTTTCAGCTATTGCGATTGGAGAGCATGTTGAAACCCCCCAAAGTGGAATTTATCCAATGAAATCAGGTGAAAGGCAGGTCTGTATAGATATCCTTTTACTGGTATATAATACAGATGCTTGTAAGCCCCACAGTGATGCAAAAGCTATTCATGTTTAACATTTTGTAACATCTGTGTGCATATCTCAGGGTCCTCACCCAAGATGTTAACAAAAATCTTTCAAATGTGATGACCCAGGTGTAGCCACTAACAAACACCCGGGGTACATGGGTAGCTCAGCAAAGCTGATGCCTCTCAGTTTGTACTGGACACGCTGCTGGCTGCCTGGTGTATGTGAACATTCCCGCGCAGGCACCCAGGGTAGACCACAAAAACATACACACCCCAATAGTCTGGAGCTCTACATGATGTTGCTCATCTCTGCCAACAGTCTTGGCAAGTCCAGATGACCGTGGGCTTGTTCATTCTCTGTGCCAGTCCTGGCGGAGCATCAGCTGTTGGTTTCGCTGGATGAATGCTGGCTGGCGTAGTATCGCTGCTTTGTCAAATGATGTCTGCTGCTTTCAACAGCTGCATCTGGTGAATATCTGGCAGCCACTTGCCGTGAAAATGTCGAGCGCCTCTAAGTAGATCTTCTGTCAGCCATACCGACAGCGCAGTCCCTTGCACTTTTACTGAGCTTCCTAGAAACAGAGTTATCATCAGCAACAGTTAATGCAAGTACAAATCACTGCATACTCATTGCTGCGACTTGCCTTACTATTTTGACACATGGTCTATGTTGTCCTAGCAAAATAATAATATTCTTAGATCAATAAAACAAAAACCTAACAATAATTACTCACATACTTTTTACAAAAATAAAGTCCAGAAACAGTAAAGAATAAGGACATCACAGCCATGACATACCTCTGCTATCTGACTCTCATGAACTGTGACCAACTTCTTGGTTGTTAAATGTGTGTTGGTGTATAAAAACGAGTATATTCACGGAAAACATAAATCACTTATGCAAGGTTTTGAAAAGAAGGGCTTTTGAAGTCTAGTTTACCCTCTGGTGCTACTTTGGTCCATCTCATCAAGTAAACTGCACAGCTTGCATGCACTGAACGAACAACGCAAAGTGATACGTTTGTAACCTGTAGGAATGTCAGCTGTGCTGGATGACAGACTGGTTGACAGCGTCATACATGAAGACACAGATGAGGGCAAATGCTTCAGTTTTTTATTTTTCTCAGAATGACATGGGAGATAGGTAATGTTGCTTATAACCCAGCCGACCGCAAAGGGTCATATCAGGGCTGTCACCACGTTGAAGTTAACTCACAAGTCATTCATTCACACAACGCTTTAAAATACATCTCTTCTAAAAACCACCTGCAATTTTGTTAAAAATCTCTTTCCACTATAAAATCTCAGATCCACAAACCATAATACACCATCCTAGATACACACACCATGATAAATCATCTTGTAGCCACAAGCTATGACAAGACAGACAGCCCTAACCAACAAGCTGGAACAGGGTACTAACACAGCCCACAAACCATATAATGCACCATCCTAGATACACACACCATGACAAAGAAACTTGTAGCCACAAGCTATGACAAGACAGACAGCCTAACCAACAAGCTACAACAGGGTACCAACACAGCCACAATGCAGCAAACCATGATACATTGATAGGGGACAGAATTCTGAACATCAAGTCGATACAGAGCAAATGACAGACAACATGCCATGAAAGGGAAAATGGCATTTGGCTGGCAAATCTAACACCGTGTAACAATCAGCACAAGGTGCTGCATCCTGTCATAGTGCCAACAGTCCAGACTGGCATGCCCTCATCATGACAGGGGCCCATCCGCCTAAAGGAAAATAATCCCAGGACAAACAACACAGAACAATACCTGTCTGATGGAAATATACCCCCAGGACAAACAACACAGAACAATACCTGTCTGATGGAAAATAATCCCAGGATAAACAACACAGAACAACACCTGTCTAAAAAATAATCCCAAGATAAACAACACAGAACAATACCTGTCTTAGAGTCATCAGCTAACGCTGAACAACAAGCAGTGACAGTATGGAAACTCACACAGTCCCAACAACAAAGTATGACAAACTAATCATCACAAGGTAGAGCACCATGCCAAGTGATCAATTGTGGTGTGGTCAACACAAAGAGGGAACACACCCGACAGGTCAAAATGAAGAGAAGAATAGGAAAAGACCAAGGCAGCACCTCACAAGCAAACGATAAATTGTGGTAAGATGAAACAACACACAAAGAGGTGTGACAGTATAAAACAACAAGGATGAACAAGCCAAGATAAAACTGACAGCACAAAGACTCTGGGCAACAAGATGTGACAGGACACAATGACACATTATGAACAACCGTGATAAGGCAAACACATACTAACATAACACTGGGAAACAGACAATAAATGAGATAACACTGTACAGTGGCAGATGTCTTGACAATTCATTGTCGTTTTACTGTAACACTGCACAGTAAATGACAACACAAAATACGGTAAAAAGGCAAATGAGTCAATGGGGAATGATATGGCAAACAGTAGAGAACAAATGACAAGCCATGATATAGCAAAGCTGCTCATGACAAAAGACAACCCATACATACTATGACAAAAATTGACGTAAGTCATAATACAGCAAAGCTGTATATGACCGAATACAAGCCATAATACTTCATGGGCAAAAATCATACCTTGATATGACACAATGGTAAAGCACAAACAACAAACCACTTTTTGCAAAATATACAGGGCACACAATATTGCAAAGTGGCAACGGTAAATGACAACTTAAAGATTCGGTAAAAGAGTAAAAGCACAAAGACAAGTCAAATACAGAAAATAGCAGAGGGCAAAATGTAAGCCATATAACATGGTAAATCACCAAAAGGTTAATGAACTTGGTGCTGTGCCAAATTTCTGGAATTTCTCACTTCCTGACTTCGTGTAATGTAATGAGACATAGAGGTAGTCGCCATATAATGTGATTTATCATGCCGACTTCGGTTGACCTAAACTTTTCTGGCATCGCACCTTTTTTTCCTTAGTCTTATTGCCTACTAGCCAAATCTTAAATAAATGTCAGCGAACCGCCCATAGAAACGTCGACAAATGAGTCACAAGACAACACACAACGCGTTTCGACCTCTCTTAGGTCTTCTTCAGGTGAAACAAAGACGAACAAAAACAACGAAAATGCACTTAACTTTGATCGCTTCAGATTGCTTCCGAGTTCAGCGCAAGGAAGAAGGCGTTGAATGAGGGATAGGAACCAGACCACAAAATTTTGCCTCCGTTTTGTTTGTATGAAAAACCACATCATTACATGGTGGCAGCGGTGGAATTAGACATACGTACGTACAGCTGCCTGAATCAAACTTTGGGCAGTGCTCCCGTCATTTTGTTTTCAAGGAGTAGCTTACCCTTTGACAGTTTTCTTAAGGGGTGTTTGTATCTCAGCTTGAACTGTTTAGAGAACATAAACTGAACAAAAAATCTGAACTATCACCTCAAGCTGAAAGCTGATGTACTGGAGATGAAAGCATATCACTTTTTTGGACATTGTAGCTGACTTTATATATCGTTTTCAACAAATCAGCAACCCGTCATATGTTGCAAATCTATTTTGAACAATTTCTCATAACGTCTTTAAAAAAAAAAAAAACAACCAAAAACAAAACAAAAAAAAAAACTGGACGTGCTGGTTGATGGCAAGTCAGTGAAACGTAACTGACGATAAAGTTTGTTTCATGCAAATGTACATGTTTGCTTCTCTTTTAATTTTCTTTCCTTAAAAAATGTGAGAGTTTTCTTAACATAACTTTGTTAAGTACTGACAGTATATGCAGAAGAATACTTGAGAAAATACAGTCTGTTGCTAACTACTTTACTGAGACAGAAACGTTCAAAGTGAGTGCACTGAATTTTGGTCTGGTTTCAAGCTCTTGCATTAGCATGTCAAAATCTTTGCATATAATGCCGATATAATGCATTAGTGCACGCATCATTTTGTTTTGTGTTTCTACCCTCAGTCTAACATTTAGAAGCATATTCTGGTACTGCACAATTTCTCTTATTGTACAATTCACAACACAACTAGAAGGGGAGCCTATGTGTTACAATTGAAAACAAGACACTGTAAAACAGAAAAATGCACACTGAAAGAGACATTGACAGAGAGAGACACACATTTATACATAAAACAATTCACTGCGAGACACATAACTAAAACAAAGAGGGAGCATGTGCAAGAAGAGGACAATGGGGTTGAGAAGAGGAGGGAGCATGAACGGAGGACGAAGAGAAAGAGTAAGTACTCAAGGCACTCATGTGTGGCTGTGTGTCATTGCCTACAGGAAAAAAAGAAAGTCTGGACACGTCTTAAAATGACAATGTCTACTCTGATTTCCTTTTGAAGCAGTATGAGAATGAATCAGCAGTGTTTTGAACTTGATAATCATTAGACCAAAAATACAATTTGTTTCCAGCAAAATATGCAGAAAAGGTAGGGTAGGTCATTTTTTTTTCTCTCTAACAAGTACTAGAATGAAGTTCAACACAGGGCTTTGTCACAGAACACTGTTTCCAGGGGCAATCACTATTTTGCAAAGTAGCTCACAATACAGCAATGATGAATTCAAAACAGCATCTTTTAGAGTAGACCTATGTCACATGATAAATACCCACAGTAATATACTGCACGTTCAACCCCTAGCACTGCATCATCTGACTCCTCAGCTGGTGTAAAAAAAAATGAACAATCAGATCCACCCATTGGGTTTCTGGTCCCCGTTTCGTTCAATCTTCAATACTGCATCAAGTCATTAAGGGTAACAGAACAAACTAATCCAAAACAAAATTGTTATCATTCAGTAATCTAAAACCAGTTTTTCTCACTTCAAGTCTGCAAGGCATTGGCTCAAAATGCAAGTAGATATATATTACTATTTCACCACACTAAAGTATGTCATGAAATGAGTTCAGACATGAAATACCTTTGAAACGGATTCTTACAACATGATGTCACATGAGTCAAAATGCTAAGTCCCATGCTGCACTCTTCTCTCAGTACTTTTCTTGTCTCGTGACTAAATAAATTGCAACACAGACCTTTCCGTAGTCCCAAGCACAGAGTGGCTGTTGCTTGTTATTTTCTTCACCATTTGATACTAACAAGTGCTTTCAACTGGAAAAAAACAACTGTACTTTAGTCATTCTGTCGCCTGCTGTACTGGTCACAACTTCTCTCTGTGTGTACTGTTTTCTGTCATTTTCTTTCCCTTCAGGGAATGGGATGATAAGAGTTGGGTAAATGGGCACGTCTTTATTTTCTGTCTCACACTCCACCGCTGATCATTTCAAGGAATGACCAGTGTGACTGCGGGATATGTTTTGCAGTCACATCCAATTTCAGTGCCATCAAATCTTTCACTTGAATTTGGCCACAACCCCCCAGCTCCAGCACTTTCTATGGGTCATGTCATAACGATGGTGTGACCACTGACTTAGCTAGGTTACCATTAACCCATTTCCTGCCTGGAACGTGTAACACACGTCCTGAAAACCGCTACGCCCGGGATGTGTGTGTCACGCCGTAACTTCATCACGGAAAGCAGAAAAATCTACTTGGGAGATGACCATCTAAAATGTTCTCACTTCTTCGACTGGTGTCGAGAAGCGGCCCCTTTCCCTTCACGTGAGCAGCCAGCTGACCATATGTTAAGCAAATTGCGAGTCGAGAGGTCACAGCTGATAAGCATATTCAAGATGGCAGCTCAACCTAGCACTTCGTCGACGCCTCCCGTTTTCAAGCGTTACACTGCGCTTGATGTTTTAGATGACGTTCTAAATGATAAAGAAAGTGATGAAGAAGATCTTTGAGGATCGGATCCTGATACTAGCGATGAGGAGGAGACGGATGGGAACCAGCACCATTCAATTTTATCGTAGATACGTGCTGGTGATGACATGGCTGCATTCTTAGTTGAACATGACAGCAGTGAATGCAACGCCGAGAGCGAGGGTGACAAAGCGGAAATAGCCAAACCTGTGCCATCAACGAGCACTGCATGCCCTCCTGTCATGACCGGAGAGGGTTGTGATGTGGTAGGGGCTCAGGACGACGGCGAGGGTCCCATGAAAGCGGCCGGGGTGTGTGGCATAGGGCGTGGTCAGTCCCAGCCTTGGTGGCGTTTTCACTGGGAATACTGGTCTGAATATCAACTGTGCCAATTTTAGGCTGCACAGAGCTCCAGTCTTCAGTTCTTCATGATCAGAAACCAGATTAGGGCAAGTAGCTCTATTTTTCTTTTCTTCTTTTTTTTTTTTTCTTTCTTTTTTTCATTTTTGTTTGTTACTACTTGATTCTTCATTACTCCACTACTTATTTTCTGTATTTCTCTTCTTGCCATATTTCCTACTGAAATCACATAATTATGGCAAATAATGACTGTATGGATATGTGGGACTGTGTGTGTGTGTGTGTGTGTGTGTGTGTGTGTATGTGTGTGCATGCGCGTGTGTGCGCGCGCGCGTGCGCACATGTGTGCCTACGCACTGTTTATTTCTGTATGCAAGTTTTCCATATAAGTTTGCTCATTTTGTAAAGCACAGAAGCACTCATCCACAGCAATTTTTTTTCATGCCATTGTGTTTTTTACATTCATGTGTGTGTGATACTGTTAGTGTGTGTTTGTGCTTTTGTGTACATGTACATGTGTGTGTGTGTGTGTGTGTGTGTGTGTGTGTGTGTGTGTGTGTGTGTGTGTGTAAATTGTGTTTGTGTGTGTATGCATGTATAGGGTGTGTGTATGTGTGTGGGGTGTGTGTATGTGTGAGTGTGTGTGTGTAAATTGTGCATGTGCGTGTGTGTGTGTGTGCACACGCGCCCAATCGTGGGTCTGCTTACTGTGTGTGTGTGTGTGTGTGTGTAAATTGTGTGCGTGTGTGAGTGTGTGTGTGTGTGTGTGTGAGCACGCGCGCACGCGCCCAGTGTGGGTCTGTTTACTGTGTGTGGTGTGTGTGTGTGTGTGTGTGTGTGTGTGTGTGTGTGTGTGTGTGTGTGTGTGTGTGTGTACGTGCGCCTAATTGTGAGTCTGCTTACTTATCTTGAAACTTTTATTCTGTGTTTTCAGATTCTCTTCAGTTTCTATAGTGTTTTCTCTCTGTTTTTTTTTTTTTTTTTTTTTTTTCAACAGACAATTGTTTTTTTCTTCAGACTTTTTTTCCCCATGGTTGTCATTTTGAACATTTACCAATAAGTATTATACTATAGCAATTTGGACCACACTGTATACTTACAGTGATACTGAGTAAACACTAAAAGAAGTTCTTGTCAGTGTTTTACAGGTTTTATGTGTTCTAATATGTGTACGTGTGCTGAAACTGTTCTTTTTTGTAAAAACACCATTGGTACATCCCTGTCCATCCCCTAATGGCAACAAACTAGAATATATTATACAGCATCATAACTTGGGGTAAAAGGGAAGAGAAGCCATAAAATCAAAGTCATATGTCAACAAATAGATAACCAGTCATTGCAGTATTGAACCTACCCCAAATAGTTTAATTATGCCCCTTTCTAGTAGAATTGGGGTACCCCTAGTAACATACAGATAGTTACACAGAGGGACATTTATTGACAACAATATGAATCCCAGGTGTTTGTAATGTTGTTGAGCAAACACCAAAAGGTATTTTTGCAGTGTTTAGTGGGCTTTTTATGTGGTGAATTGTTGTAAAACTCTCAAAACTGAAAACAAAACAAAAACTTTTTATCATATTTATTAGTGTGAGCCATCATTATTACCAACAAAATCAAGTAGAATGATGTGAAATTGTAGACAAGGGTATAAGGAAGCAATCCACAAAAAAATCTAACAAATAACTCAATAAATGGATGAGTAATGTAGATGTTAGTGAACATACCGTGAAAAGCATGATTATGCCCTTTTTACCTAAAAAAATAGTATCCCCAATTACGAGCAGATTATCATCAAGAACAAGATTTCTTGGGATTTATATGACTGTCATGTGTTAGTGCTGATGTTGAATAAATAGCAAGACAACTTTTTTCAGTGTTTTGACTCATTCTATTTGGTGCAGTGTATTTGTGTATACTCGAAAACTGTTATTTTTTGTAAAATTTTTATAATTTATGTCAATTTCTGATATACTAATTATCAACATAATCAAGTCATTTTGACAGGACATTGTAAGACGAATGCATAACAACATAACATGCAAAAAAATCAGAGAGATCTGTCGAGAAATAAGTGAGCAGTAACCATTTATTATCAAATGTGCTATCATACTGTGGCAGTGAAGGGGTTAAATCAAATGTTTCACTAGCTGGAAATGGCAGCAAGTCAAGTTAACATGATAAATATTGATACTGACAAGTCTCTATTGTCACTACCACAAGTACACACAATCAATCTCACAAGTTACAGTAAAACAGGCAGAAAAAAAAATTTGAAATAAAATTCTGTACTGCATTTATATAAGCATAAAAGCAAGTCACTTGAAAGAACTTTTTTCCCTCAGTTTTTAAAACATTATGTGTGATACTGCTTCAAAAGTATTCAGAGTAAACATTCTTGTTGGTTATCTGTTTCTGTGTTCAGTGAAAGACATAGTCAGCGATTAAGTAAGTTCAGAGAGAGCATTAAATCTGTCTAACACAAGTAAACATTCAACCAAAACACGATCACTAACCTGCTGTCCAGAAGCAATCTGAAGAGCAGAGAACTAGGCTGGCAGAAAGAAGCAGCACCAGAACAGCCAATAGCCTGAAGAAACAAGGTCAGGACCAGACACCAGAACAGCCAACAGCCTGAAGAAAACAAGGTCAGGAACAGAGACACCAGAACAGCCAACAGCCTGAAGAAACAAGGCCGGAACCAGACACCAGAACTGCCAACAGCCTGAAGAAACAAAGCCAGGACCAGACACAGACCAAAGACCAAGGCCTGCAAGAAAGAAACCATTTTCCATCATCTGAACTGGTAAAAAATAACGGTAAATGCAAATTATGCCAACTGATATTCATATGATTATAGATATATATAGCTTCATAACAATGGGAAATTACATTTGTAATTGCTGATTTGTAATTTCATACAAAAAGCAAATTTACATTGAATTAGTTTTCACAGCGACCTTTTCAAATCATTATCACTGAACATGCAGCCTTTAACATTTGCATTCAGTTCACATGCAGTGCCATATTGTAATACACTCAACAAAAACACTAATTATTAAACTAGTAAACTGGACACTATAGACTAGTCAAACTGGATGCAGATATACACACACAAAGAAAGCATTTGACAACTGTTCTGTAAGTTTAAAAAGCTTTGTGTTGAAACTTTAAGTATTTGATAAATTATACCTCAATACAATTTTTTTTTTTATATCAACCCAGCTTTGATATCAAAACTGGACCATACTAAAACCATTTTACAATTTAGATTTTCACCTGGTGTAAACTGAAATGCAACACATGAATGAATGGTATTGTTAAGTCAAGGCCTGGGAATGGACTGGGAATGAATATGAAAAAGGTGTCTCTGGTCTCCAGGTGCATTTCTGGATCTGGCTGTGCAAGTCGCTGAACCAACTTGATTATAAAAATATCCCTGACCTGATGCCCACACACCTGATCTCTATATGCTTTACATCCTTCAGCCAGCCCTCAAGACATGTGGGGCATTTCAGGGAATTCGAATTCGTGTGGATGCAGATTTGCTTATCCCAACTGATAATATATGCCGAAGTTGCTCGATTGAGGAACATAAGATAAGAAAGATAATGTTGCTTATAGCCCAGCGCTGGCAAATAATTCTACATCATTCACTACAATGTCCATTACTGACCCTATTCCCAATGAAATATTCAACGGTGAAACTGAAAGCATTTTTTTTCTCAGTCAGAGTCTTTACTGAATATAAATCCCGATCAATGGTTAATGATCAAAAGTATATACGCACTAGGCGCCCGCCATGTTTTATTTTTAAAGCACCCACGACCAACTGCCGGCCACTGAAAAGAACCGAATACTGACTGACCGTCAGCAATGGCCCGATTCCAAACTACTGCAAAGCAGTCACGTTTCATTAACGAATAGGAAAATGTTAAAATATCTCAATAACAAACACCACATTGCAACATTTTTCTAAGTTTCTAGATCTAGTACTGACTTCGGCGCAAGAAAAGCAGGGAGGCAGGCCAAGTGGGCCCTTGACCAAAGGCCAACAGCAGAACCAAGAACACGACCAGCAGCAAAACCACCAAAAACAAGCACTGGAAACTGCTAGGCAGAAGCAAACGCTGGCACTGGCAGAACAACACGCTGGAAGGCCTCCAAAAACACACGGCAAACGCCCGCCACTAACTCGAAAACTTAATTGCTGCAACTGAAGCAAACACGACGGAAGTGACGTTAAAACTGATGCTATCCCAGGTGTGGGTCTACACAAATCCTGGAAGTCGTTATGAAACTGGCATTGTGATTGGTCAAGCTCCGAAATTGCAGCAACACAGAGAGCACTGCTACTTCGCCGCCCATTAAGGACATTTTCTTAGCTGACGTTCTATATAATGCCTAAGAATGATCAGAAATGCACTACAACAGACCTGAACGATTATCCAGTCTGACCCTCCCCCCCCCCCCCCCCCCCCCCGATTTCTTCTAACTTCTAACTGATCTTATTTTAGTGAGATACATTTCACATGCTCATGTAACAAATCTCTCTCTCTCTCTCTCTCTCTCTCTCTCTCTCTCTCTCTCTCTCTTTTCTAGAGAGCCACATTTCTTAATTCCAAAATTCACATTCAATATTGATTTAATTGATTAAGGTATTCTTCATATTAAGTCGTTAAGAATATTATCTGGTGTTCGTAGGCCTACACAGATCGAATTAATGGAAACGACCTTACAGACTATCAGACGTGCGTCTGTCAGTGTGCTCACATTCTGAACCACTGACAGTATAAATGGTACAGAACAAAAATCAAATCACAATAAACGCATTGGTTTCTCGTTACATCAGTCACTGAGAAACGAATCAAAACCCCACGACTACCGATAGCACACACACACACACACACACACACACACACACACACACACACACACACACACACACTTATTATTATTATGTGTTTATATTTATGTTCATCATATCTGCCGGTACACAATGGCATACCCCTCTCGAAAGATGTGCAAGTTTCTTTTTTTTTTTTTTTCTTTTTTTTTTTTTCACGCTTGGGTTGACGCAGGAGACGTCGGCCTGTGGTCTCACCTGAAAACTGGGGTGGGTGCGGGAAATGAGAAATTTCCCTGTTTGGATTTCAGGGTCAGCAAAGAACTGTCGAAAATTATGGAAGTGAATGCACTGTGTCTTAGTAGCAGAAAAAGGGTGTGTGTATGTGTGTGTGTGTGTGTGTGTGTGTGTGTGACTAAATAAGCAACTAACACCAAGATTAAGAAAATAACATAGACGTTAAAGTAAATGTCCAACTGGGCTCTTGATCAGTCCTTGAACAACTTCAAAAATGTTCGATTCGTCAGAGATGATGTCTTCAAAGACTGACATCGACGGTTCAGTGTTCAACAACCAAGCAGGTAAATAGGGTTTCATTCTATCGCATCGCACAAAAATAGTAGATGGAACGGAGTGATTTGCTGGCCACAAATACAAGTCACATGTTTACAGAATTTGGTTTTAAAGGCATTAAGCCTCAATCTAAAAATCAAACTTTTTAAAATCCTCTCTTGGTAGAGATTCTTACCTGTTTTTTATTTGCTGATATCTTGTTAAATAATATCCCCTTTTTGTTTTTGGTGCCTTTTCCCTTCTTTGAAATAGAGTTCCAGGCTGCGTCTTTTAAAAGACTATAACTCTCATGTAAGGATAAAGGAATGCATATCTTTGTTAAATCAGTTTCAGTGATAGCAGCCTTTTTGGCTAATTTGTCTACCCTTTCATTCGCAGGTAATCCACAGTGAGATGGAACCCAACAAAAATCGACATAAGAACCACGTAAATGCAAAAAATGAATTAAGTGGTACACTTCTGATATAAGTTCTGCTCTCACACTTGTGTTCGAAAATTTTAGAGCTTGTAGGACTGATTTTGAATCAACACAAAAAGTATTTGAAATACAGGAAATCGAAAATCAAGAAGAAAGTTTAATGCCATAATAATGGCAACAAGTTCCGCAGTAAATATGGAAATATTCTTTCCAAGGTGGTAACCTTTCTCTATTTTTAAGGATGGAATTATGAATGCTGAACCAGACAAATGATTGTCTAGTACAGAACCATCTGTATAGATTTTAAGGTGTGATTTATATAGTTTTCATTATATGTGACTTAACATTCGTTGGCAACAAGGTCCATCACTTTTTCTTAAACTTGTATAGTCTATGTCATAATTTGCTCTACTAAGTTCCCATTCCGGGATAGTGCTAAAAGACACCCGAGGAGCTACGTTTTGAGGTGCAGTGCCTGCTTTTGTAAATAAGTCAGATGTGTATGAGGCTATCGATTTTAGAGAATCAATTTTTTGAGCCCGTTTAGGAAAATTTATTTCTGATTTTATTCAGTTTCACTGGTATTAAGATTTAGTGTATGTATGACTTCTTAAAATATATTTTGCAGATGCAAGTTTCATATTTTCTTCAAAAGGTAATATTCCGATCTCCATATAAGTTTTTAAAGTTGATGCATGAACCGGGACACCAAGAGCTATCTTGTAAGCTTTACTATCGATACTCTGCAACTTTTTAATTAAATATTTTTTTGGGGCTGAAAAAAATGTCTCCTGGGCATAGGATAGTTTTTTTTGATCGTACAAGCGCAGTAGCTAAATGTGTTAATACTTTACTGTCTTTACCCCCAGGATTGTTGACTCACCATTTTCAAGAAGTTTAATGTTTTCTTACTTACCTTTTGTTAGAATAGTTTGTATGTGATAATTCCAGCTCAATTTAGAAGTTAAATTTACTCCTAAAAATTTTACAACTTTTTTATATATTCAAGGCACAATCCATCTATTTGAAATGAGGGCAAAGGATCAGGATCATAGCCAGTATTGAACAGAACCATATGCGATTTTTCAGCTGAAAGGGCCAATCCATTTTCAGTCATGTACTTACTAATTTTATCTAGTTCATTTTGATATAACTTTTTAATATAGTTGATTGATCTAACTGGTGTGTGACGTTTTAAAGTAACTTTCATCCATATGCAGATATCATCCGCATATTGTACTAGTTCAACAGTTTTTGATAATGATTTAGGAAGATCATGGATCAAAATATTAAACAGGATAGGAGCTATCACAGCTCCTTGCGGGATTCCCATCTGGATATGTCTTTCATTAGAATATACATTTCCTACCTTCGTCTGTATTGTTCTGTCAGTTAAAAAGGTTTTTAAGTAATTGTACATACATCCCGAGAGACCAATTAACTTCAATTTATTCAGAAGTTTTGAATGCCAGACTTGGTCATATGCCTTTCTAATGTCAAAAAACGTGGCAAGCACATTTTTTCTACGTGCAAACTGATGTTTAACCTGTGTTGTAATTTTTACAAGATGGTCAACTGTAGATCTACCCTTTCTAAAGCCCGCCTGTTGTATTGGTATTACACCATTTTTTTCACAATGATGTTCAAGTCTCTTTTTAGAATAATTCTTTCCATAAGTTTTCCCACATGTGAAGTGAGAGCAATTGGCCTGTAGTTATTTTTGTCTGATTTTGACTTGCCCTCTTTAGGGATAGGGGTTACAATTGATTTTTTCCACAAAAATGGTTGAAGCCCTTCAGACCAACATTTCTGAAAAAATAAGTTCAGAAACATTGTGAAATTAACTGGCAAATGCTTTATCATTTCATTGGAAATCGCATCTGGTCCCACTGACTTTCTTTTCGAACCAATAGAGAGAATTGCATCCTTTAATTCTTGAAATGTAAGGGGAGCATTTGTATAGTGACTATTATTGGGACTTTTTTCATGCGTTTTTCCTTATCCTCCATTTTCTCTCTGTATATCTTTTGCTTTTCTGTCAGGCCCTCTCTATTGCTATTTTTTGCAAACATATTGCAAACGCTTCAGCCTTTTCAAAATTTGAAGGAAACTCATTATTTTCTAATGTTATGGGATATTCAGGAAGACTAATTCCGTTTTTCATGTCTTTTAATTTTTTCCATGTTTTTCTGAAGATCTTTGTGGTCATGTATTTCATTTTCACAGAAATTTGACCAATATTGCTCCTTGACTTTTTCGATTACTGTTTACAATGATTTTTTGCTCTGTTCTTTTCAGCAATTTTGTCAGGATCTTTCTTATCTTTTAAATATTTTTTATAGGCCTGCATCTTTTTTTTCTCTTGCTTCTTCACAAGTAGCATTCCACCATACATTCCCTGCATATTTGTTTGATGCATCAGAATTGCACCTTGGTATTGAGAGATCAGCTGCATGTAAAACAATATCAACAAAATTCGCGTAACTTGTGTCAATGTTATCAGACATTATCTCTTCACAATTGTAAGTAGAGAGTATGTTTTCAAATTTATCCCAAACAGCTTTATTATAATTATATTTTGGGATCTTATCTTTAGCGCAGTTTTGAACGGATTGTTTACCCTTAATAGTAATAATTATTGGTAAATGATCACTACCAAGAGGATCTTTAAAGGTAGACCACTCACAGCTTGGAGCTATGGCAGGAGATATAAGTGTTAAATCAATTGCTGTTGCTCGATGGTGTGAAATATCAGGTATTCTTGTTTACACTGCCGTCATTTAACAGACTCATTGAAGAGTCTACTATATTTCCAACGAAACGATTGTGTGTTACTATTTCGCATTCATTATCCCAAAAATGGGGCATGCGAGTTAAAATCACCTGCTATTAACCATTTTTCATGCTGGTCCGGTATAGCGCGAAGCCATTCTGTGTTTTCGTTGTCAGGACCTTTTGGCAAATAAATGGAAACAACGTTTAATGTAAGTAATTCGTTGAGTTTTCAGTTTTGCTGCACATGCATTAATGTTTTTAACATTCTTTGAAAAGGGTGGCTCTATTTCAAAATATTCAACCTTTTCTTGAATATATATAGTGCAGTACTAACCCTCCTTGTTTCGTTGTTAGTTTGGAGTATTGGAGGGTAATAAAAGTTTTGTAATTTTGGAATTTGTGTCAACACTTGATACGAATGATCTGAAAGATGTTGAATCAGTTCGTCAATATTTGTTGATATTGATCTGCAGTTCCATTGCAATATTTTCAAATTCGAATGCTTTGTCATGCTCTCTGAAGAATGAAATATGTATTGTCTTAAATAGGGAAGAAAAAAAATTAAAACAAAATAAACAGCAACTTTTATAATATTAAAAATGGCAAAATAACAAAGATGACAAACTATGTCAATTAGCCAACCAATATAATAGTTGTGTGTGTGAGTGTGTGTGTGTGTGTGTGTGTGAGTGTGTGTGTGTGTGAGTGTGAGTGTGTGTGTGTGTGTGTGTGTGTGTGTGTGTGTGTGTATGTGTGTGTGTGTGTGTGTGTGTGTGTGTGTGTATGTGTGTGTGTGTGTGTGTGTGTGTGTGTGTGTGTGTGTGTGTGTGTGTGTGTGTATGTGTGTGTGTGTATGTGTGTGTGTGTATATGTGTGTGTGTGTGTATGTGTGTGTGTGTATGTGTGTGTGTGTATGTGTGTGTGTGTGTGTGTGTGTGTGTGTGTGTGTGTGTGTGTGTGTGTGTGTGTGTGTGTGTCCTTCATTTAGCGTCTATCCACTGTTCGTGATATTAGACAAAAAAAAAAAAAAAAAAAAGTGAATGTGAATGTGTACGGGAGTAACTGCGAGCGTGCGCGTGGTGTGAATGTGTATATGTGTGGGTGCGCGTGAACGCAAATGTGTGTGTGTGTGTGTGTGTGTGTGTGTGTGTGTGTGTGTGTGTGTGTGTGTGTTTTGCTGCTGCTTCCCCCCCCCCCCCCCCAATTTATCCACCCCATCCCCCTTCCTTTTTATCCCCCGCAAATAAAGTTAATAAAAATATATAAGTATTTTCAATAGGGGTGCGTTCTAAGTGCACAAAGATTCGTACGTTAAAGCTGGTGACTCAAAAATAGCCTGCACAGGATTTTGCTTCAATACTGGAATGATATTTTTTTTTATCATTGCATGAACAGTATGAACTGGAGTAATTTTGTTTCCACATACGCAAACCACGTTCTTTTTTTTTTTTTTTTTTTTTTACATATTTTGTTTTAAATGCATTAAGTTTCCACCTGTGCATTAATGAGAGTAATTTTCTATTAGATTAAAATTCTCTTGGATTCTTTTATATCAAACTGTTCTTTATAGACGTGATCTACCATACTATATTCGAAAGCTTTCCAGATATGCGACTTAACCAAGTTACACTGTTCATGTACTGATAAGGGGAAATCAAACAGTTCTGAATCAAAACTATTTTTGGCTCCACGTTTAGCTGCCCTGTGTCTACTTTTTTCATTATAATGAAAAGAACAATGTGAAGGAATCCAACAAAAAGCTACATGGGTTCCTCTTGCAATTAACATGTGTATCATACAACTTATCTCTATGATCATTTCAGGTCTTGTGTGCAATTGAAAAACTTTTAATGCCTGAAGAGCTGATTTAGAATCAACACAGAACAGAATTTGAAATATTGTTTTGGGAAAAGTTTAAAAGGTAATTTAAAGCCAAGAGTATCACTGTTAATTCTGCTGTAAATATCGATTTGTTATCTGGTATTAAGAATGCACAACCTGTTTGTTTATCAATGCACGAACCGTCTGTGTATATTTTCAAATAATTTGAATAGTTCTTTTCAACATGGCATTTGATATAGCTTGCTAACATGTTTATGTTTTCATCTTTTTTCATACTAGTATGTTCAATATCAAAATGTGCTTTATTAAGCTCCCATGGTGGTATAGGAGAAAAACGGTCTAATGGATAGAGCATCGTTATCGATTGAAACTCCGGAATCAGTAATACTTTTTGACGTGTACGTTGCCAGTGTTTTTTTGTTTTTTTTTTAGAGAGAAGCTATAGATTTTGCTCTTTTCGGAAAATCAATATCTGACCTCATTTTTATTTCAATCTAATGTGCGTGTTATATAGCTGTACTCTTGATAACAAATTTACAACACGCTAACTCTCTTGTGTGTGTGTGTGTGTGTGTGTGTGTGTGTGTGTGTGTGTGTGTGTGTGTGCGCGTGTGTGTGTGTGTGCGTGCGTGCGTGCGTGCGTGCATGCGTGCGTGCGTGCGTGCGTGCGTGCGTGCGTGTGTGTGTGTCTGACAGTTTCACTTACAAACGCACTCACGCACGCACTCCAACAGGTTAGAAACGATAAGAGAAAGCGATATGCTACCAAAGATCCACAAAATACGAGGTTAGACCATCCCTTGAACAGAAAAAAAAACAATGTTTCAAAAATGATCACTCAAAACACCAGCGTTTAAAAGGTTTTACTTATCAGCAAGCCATCCACCACAAATGTTCAAATGTTGTTTCATTACCATTCCCGTTTATCTCGTTCATTAAAAAAAAAAAAAAAAATCAAATCCAACCTCATATGTCTTTGCATGTGCGGGGTTGGGTGTGTGTGTGTGTGTGGGGGGGGGGGGGGGGGGGGGGGGGGGGGGGGGGGGGGGGGGGGGGGGGGGGGGGGGGGGGGGGGGGGGGGAGGGGGGGGGGACTGCAGAGTGTGAACGATGTCCTGATCCACACGTGTTCTTAGACGCATTCCACTTGGGTCTCATTCGAAGACGGAAAGACCGCCGCCATCCCTGTCTCCAGACATCTGTTACTTCCCCTTTCTCCTGAACGCAGCCCAGAACGTTTCCCTGTAGCGGGAACCCATGGCGTAATACACGAAGATGTTGACACAAGGCTTGACGAACAGGCACGCATCAGTGATCCAGGCACCACACAGAAACAAGTTATGCTCCAGCTGCCCGTACGCCACTTCAGGGAAAAACAGCCGAACAAAGTTAAAGACAGCTTTTGGCAAAATGCAGATGGTGAACAAGATGGAGCTGGCCACCAGCATCTTAGTCAGAGCTACGTCACGTGATGAGAAGGAGGAAGAGGCCTCTGACCGCCATTTTCTCGAGATGACGAAGCTTCATGATGGTCAGTATCGTTGTGACCATCACCACCACCGTCGTCCCCCCAAGAACTCCAACAGAAAGCACAACACTTTCCACGACATCAACAAACGTTTTGTTAGCTCGGTAAAACTTCCCTGGAACTGATGCCTGCATGCGGATATCATGTATGGGATCATACAGACATCTATATACGATAGCGGACATACATTCCGAATGAAACAGCGTACACCAAGGCATAGACCACAAAGATGATAATTTGCCATGGTCCTAGTGCGAAACAGGGTTTGAAATGTCAATGGATTGAACACGCAAAGACATCTCTCAATAGCAATTATGGCGGACAGGATGGGGGAAGCATAAAAGACACCAATCAGAACTAATAAGTTATTGTTGATCACAAAAATCATCAGGAAAGAACCTACCTCTTCTCTTGAGAACAACAGATTAAACAGTTTCTCCACCTGGGACACTGTGAGCAAAGTCAGGTACATTCCGTCAGTGAAGGCCAGGAAGAACAGACACAGCATGACACGATCCTTCAGACCCTGTTTGTAGAACACCGCCATGTTGATGACGTTCGTCGGTACTCCGGTCAAGAAGAGCAGTATCTGAACGTAGTATCTCACCGTCTGAACAAGCACTCTCACATCAGCGCTGACGATACCATCAGGGTTGTTCCAGTAGGACAGATCTATCTCACTGAACTTGACCATCATGCAGCCATCTGAACTGACCAGTTTCTGGAACTAGGTTGGGAATAATGTGATTGGTTTGTTCCAGTGGCCATACTGGTCGTCGCAGCCATCAGCTGCAGGGAGGTGTTTACAATATGGACAGCACTTGGTGTCGTCATGTTATCTGTAAATAAAACACCATTTAAGGATTGCATTAGTAGACTTAGACTTTTATTCAAGACTGGAACAGCACACGTCACAGAAAAGCAACAGGAAACATGTTAAAAATCCGTAAGTTTAACACTGATGTTTTTTACCGGTCATACGACCGCCTCCATCCCCCACCCCACCCCACCCCCCTCCCCTTCCCATCTTTCATCGCGACTTCCAACCATGCGACTTCCAACCTCATGCCCATTCGTCCAGGAACTTGGACATCCATTTTCTAGAATTTACCGTTTGATAGGCTGGTCTCAGCATTTGAGTCAGGACCGTTTTTTTTTTTTTTTTTTTTTTTTTTTTATCAAAGGCTTGTATTTTTTTCTATTTCCGGTCCACTTCGCATGTCTCAGGCACCCTGGGAATATTCTCAGTTGTTTATTTTCACCTTAATTTGGGCCGTTGGAAAAGCGCTCTCCCCTGGAACTCACCTTTACGACCTGTCTTCCCCTGTCACAGGCTACAGCATGCCTGTCAAGGAAGACACGCGGCCCTTTTCAGATCGCCATTAAGCTGATGACTTGACTCCCAGTGCTTTACCAACCGCTGATTTTGTTTGTTTGTTTGTTTGTTGTTGTTGTTGTTGTTGTGTTTTTTACCAAAAAAGTAGCTGTCAGATCATACACCTTTAAAACGGACGTTGTATCCACTGCCACCATCAGTTTCCCCCATCGTTTCAGCGGTGTTCTTAGAGGGAACAGACCGAACGTTCTCTCTGCTCTCTCAGAGCGCACCTGGAGCTGACAGGTTCTTGCCCTAACTGCTGCACCGGCTGCCAGGAGTGAGTGATGTCCGCCCACCCTCTGTCTCCCCTTCACAGCTTCACAGCAGACCGCAGAGGAATCGGGATGGTTATTGGGCAAGCGAATGCATACAGCCTTCAGGAAACATCAAAATAGTCATCAGCCTACAGCCTTGTAGTCCAGCACAGTCTCTAGTAAAAGTTTGCCGCTGATGATATCGTAGAGCCCCCCCCCCCCCCCCCCCCCCCTCCCTCCCCTCAATTGCATGCAGGTACATGGAGCGCATTTTATTCTGTGAATGGCTCACATAACGTTTCTTCATTAAAAAGAAACAAAAGCGCGCGCGCACACACACACACACACACACACACACACACACACACACACACACACACACACACACTGTATGAAAGACACTGGATCTGAACTTCACCTGTACAAATGACACTGGGCCTGCTGAACTACACCTGTACAAATGACGCTTGTCCTGAACTTCACCTGTATGAATGACACTTGTCCTGAACTCCACCTGGATGAAGGATACTGAACCTGAGCTTGACCTGGATGAAGGATGCTTGATTTAACTTCATCCGGATGAACGGCACCAGACCTGATTCTCCATTGTATGAACGAGGCTGGACCTGAAGTTTACCTTGATCAAGGGCCTGTGCCCGGATGAAGAATCTGGACCCACACTTTACCTGGATTAAGATAGCGGACCTGACCTTCACCTGGATGAACTCACTGGACTTGA